>JAYMSP010004274.1:0-16776 GCA_036897095.1 Plantago elongata
TTGAGCGAATCGACCAGAATTCAGGTGTGCCTACAAGTATGGCGCAAATCCGTGGTGATTTTGGAGCTGTTGGAACTTTGGCCAACTGGTTGTAGTATATTCTGTAGATGGAATTTTCTGTGGCGAAATAACCACAAAATATATTCTGATAGAGCAGATAATACATCTTTTCACGATTTACAGAGCGTTGCATCGATTTGGAACAAGTGGAGTGGAAGAGATACGATGGTTGCCTGCGCCGATTGATGAGCGCCAAACATGAAAAGAAAGAAAAAAAAGAAAAAATACGAGTTTGTAAAGTTGTTTTACACTTTGTAAAGTTGTTAAACTAACTGGAATTTATTATATTGTTTAATATTCTGCTGTTAATTTTATTATATATAATTTATATGAGTTTCTAGTTGTGTTAGATTATTGAGTGTTTTGTGAAAACTAGTCCCTCTATTTTTTGATGTTGTGATCGTAATTTAAAGTATTTAGTCCCAACTCAATCAATTAGTATTTCATGAAGAATTTTGAGAAGTGATGAATAATGTACTAGAGTTAGTGATGTGTTCAATCGGTACCAACCTTTAAACATTTAATAGGTTGCAACTTGCAAACCCGCCCTCCGGTTTCAGATGGTTCAGTTGAGGGAGTATGTAAAGTACTATTTGTGTCTAAAACTTGAAAATAAATGTTTACTTACATGAAATCTCTACCTTAGTTTAAGATGAAGTCCTCCTAGGTTTAAGATTCTGTTTATTACTAAATTTTTAGATCTATAAGTATCATTTTAATAAAATATTCGTTAAGTGAGCGTACAACTTTTTAAATAAGTTAGCTAAAAAATTAGACTTGTTGACAAACTAGCTGAAAAGTCATCTTATTAAGTAATTAATAAAGTTAACTGGTTGAAAAAAAGATGCTAATTGTTATATTTCTATTTCAAAAATGTCCTCCACCTAAATAGTTTTGGAAAAAGAATAAAAACATTTACTAGTAGTGTATGTGTACCTAAAGAATGTTGAATTATGTATTCAACATTGAGAAATGTGTATGGGTTTTGAAGTTAGAAAAAATATGGTCCAGTGCAAATAAACATTCAAGTTCTGTATGTGAGCATGGCCGGCTTAAAAAATATGAGGTCCATATGAATTTTAAAAAATGGATCCCGAATAATTATAAAAATATTATTAAATTATAAATTATTAATATAAACAAAAAAATTAAAAAAACTGACAAATTTGAATATTAGATTACTATATCTGAAAAACAGGAAGTAGAAAATAGATAGAAAATTTTCATACTTGAATCCATATCCAGTACTAGATTATACTGACAATACAAAATACTATCAATCTAAAACTGGAAAAGAGCTAAATGTATGCAATTATACGCAAATTTCGCTCATATGATCGTGAAATTGGTGGAAGGAGCAATTTTTTTTTTAAATACTATATATAGGTTATGGTATGGGGGGCTCTGCGGCTGAACAGCTAACATGAATTTAGGGCCGGGCCTATGTGAGATCAATTAAGCCGTGGAAACGATCATAGGCAGCTTTGACTCACAACGTCAACCGCTGCAGTTGCACGCTTCACTGGGAAATGCTTTTTGATATATTAGTGCGGTCCATTTTCCTACCTTTTTTAGTAATCCCCGTTGACCACAATTCATGTTGATCACTTGGATTTTTCATTAAAGTAGAAAGAAAGAATATCGGTGTGAATAAAGTGATTGTTATTTTCTGCATTAAGAAAAAAAAGTGATTGTTACTTTCATGAAAATAAAATTTCTAGTGAATGTTCTGAAAGTTTGAGATGTGGAAGTGTGAATATTCAGACTCATGGGATTTTTATAAGAATTGAGCATTTTCTCCAGATCTTCTTTTATTATTTTTTATAAAATCTGTACAAAATATATTTGAACTTCAAAGGTTTGAAAATGTAATACCTTAATCAGCATATATGATGGGAGAGTTTCTGGCCAGTCCCAATAGATAATTGCACTTTTCATTTTGCGACATTATACATTTGCCTTTGATTTTTAATATGTAAAATGATAAAAATACCTTTGCTTTTGAGTTTAAATGACCTCTCTGTTACAATACCATATATCTAGACTACAGTAGTTACAAAACTATAATAATTCATTATTTTTTGCGTTGTAACAATGTATTAATTCAAATAATGCTGCTAATATGATATTGCAACGCATCGAACGATGAGTTAATATAATATCGTAACTACATAAAATCTAAAACTCCGAGGGAAATGGTGAACCCCTAAAATCAACTGAATTTGAAAACACTCACCGAAAGCTACGATCTTAATTAGGGTTTGGGACGGATTCAGGGCGCCCTAAACCCTAATTAAGCAATTGTCGGGGCAATGGAGCACCGGGTCTAGGGCGGTGACGCACAAATGAATTAACATTATAATGATTTATCCCCTACAAGTACTTATATGACATCGAAAAAGTATGAGAGAGGTAGTTGAGGGATGACTGTGAGCGCCAACTTATTCTGTTACTTAAGTCGGTACAACAATGTGTCAAATGAATATCGGTAGTGAACTAGCTAATCTTGTTTTTTTTTTTTTAATTATTATTGAACATGAAATATAGCATTACAATTACAATTGTTGAACAAGACGAATTTATCAATCGATGCTAGATGCAAATCACCACCAATCTCTATTCAGAGAATATAATCACCCATTTCGGGGAATCGAACACGTGACATCATGGTTATGGGGTGTCTTAGCTTGCCACTCGGCTACAAACGCTTTGACAACTAGCTAACCTTGTTAGAAGAAGGTAGTTGGTAGTTGTCTGACAAAGATGGATGACGATTGAAAATTGCGGATGGTGGTGGATGATGGTAGGATATGGTGGTTTATGTGGCGCGACAACAGATAACCATGCAAACAAAGTCAAAATCGAAAGCAAATTGAACTTGCCACGAGCCTGCGGATTAGAAGCAACGACCTCCAAACTAGCGAGAGTGATGCACGTATCTCTGGTCAACCATTATAAATTGCACCGATTTTTTCATGATTTTTTATACTCTGCAAATAGAGATCACTCTTGATTATATTTCAACCATTATAAATTTTATTATTATTTTACACCTAGTTACATTGACAACGAAGCGCAACTTAGTTAGTAAGACGCTTCACCTCCAACCAATAGGTCGGGGGTTCGAGTCACCCTTTAGTCGTTAAAAAAAAAACACTTAGTTACATTGAGTTTTAACTCATATTTTGGTGACCTCTCGGTTACAATATATTTAGAATATGGTAGTTACAACACTGTATTAATTCATCATTCGCCGTGTTGTAACACTATATTAATTCAATATATACTGCAAATATGATTTTGCAATGCACCGAACAATGAGTTAATATAACAAACATTGTAACTACGTAAAAATCTAGAACCCTAATTAAGGGGAAATGACGAATCCCTAAAATAAATTGAATTTGAAAACACTCTCCTGAAGTTGCGGTCTTAATTAAGTTTAGGGTCTGGATCCGTTCTAAACCCCAAACCCTAATTAAGCGATTGTCAGGGCAATGAAGCACTAATTAATTAACAATATAACAAGTTATTATAATATTGTAACACAACTAGCATAGTGTAATATTATTTTTCATATAATATAGTGTTGCAACGCAGCGAACGATATGTCAATATAGATATTTAATTTAAGGAGATTAAGTGTTAAAAAATGTATTGTCGGAATATAGTCAAGACTGGTCTCTATTTGTAGAGAACGAAAAATCATAAAAATCGATGTAACTTTTATATTTTATGTTCTATGAATTATAATTAAATTTATAAAAGAAATGAAGTACAGTTGTGTTGTTATATTCAGGTCAGAGAAGAAAGGATAAAAAAGGATAGAAATGAAACAGGGATAAAATAAGACTTTTACATAATTTTTTGGTTGAGCCAATTAGAATATGTCATGGTGAAAATGATTTGAGATATTGGAAAACAATTTTGGCTATTATCGTTTGCATGAATATTCCCATATACCATCACCATCAAAACGGGCCTAAGACGAGCCCCAATGAGGCGCCGTCGGGCGCGCGTTGTGCCAGACGGCGCACCTTCGGCGCCCCAACAGAGCTATTTCGCCGCGTCAACGGGCACGGTGAAAGAATTTGCATCGTGCCACGGTGCAATTTGTCAGGCGCGGGCAACAGCCAATCGGCTGCTGCCACCTTACCCCCTCCCTTTTTATTTTTATTTCGTTCTTTTCTATTTTTTCCGGTTTTCGATTTTTATTCGTTTACGAACGATAATATCTCCAAAAATACTTAATAAAAAAAATCACCAACGGATATATTTTTTCACAATCTACAAAATGAGACCAATTTTCAATTTTTTAATTTTTTTATTATTCATTTTGAATTTTGAATTTTGAATTTTGAATTTTGAATTTCCCCACGATTTTTAAATTTTAAAACGTCTTTAATAAAATGTAATTTCATTAATTTGAACTTCTAAACAATTTTATGATATGAATTTTTTAAGAAAAAGGATGTGGCGACGACGACGCACCACCATTAAAGCAAAAACAACAACAATGCATCGTCGTGGGACAGACGACGTGCCATCGAGTCGTTACCATTGTGGATGTTCTAAACCTCCCAACACTACCTGAACCACTACATGCATTTTCTATCACAATGGGCCAAGCCCAATGATTGTTAACTGATGGATTATAAAGAGACTTATATCTTGTCTAATCTTAATTAAAAAGAGAAATTTGAGTCAAGCTCGAGTCATGATCGATGATGAGAAAATTATATTAATGTTACAAGTTTGGTCGCATCCAGGGGCAGAGATAGGCATCTCGCAGTCTAGCACCTTAAATTTCAAATCCGTTTACTAAAAACTTGTATGATTAACAAGATCATTTAGAAAAAATTATACCTTCATTGAACATTAAAACATACATGATATAACTTAATAAGTTACTTATGAGACTCGTCTTGGTTCCATTGATCAGTTTATTGGATCGTATTAAATCATACGTTCACACAAGTAACTTATTCGTTTGTGTAACACTTAAAATGTGTATATTTTAAGTATATATACATTCAAATAAAGTAGCAGTTTGGCAAAAACCCATGATGAATGAACAAAAAATAACAAAAATGCGGGACTGTTGTCATACCGCTTGAGCAGTCAACTTCCCACTCAAATTGAATTTTTTATACACAAAAAATTCAATTTCAATTGAAACAAATTCACTCAAATTTTATTGCTACAAACTCAATCTACATGACAATACACCTAGCTATGGCTAATTAGCAACCCCTAGATTCCAAAAGTCAACCATTGGGAACCATCAGTTGTCCTACACATATGTTTCTTGTTACTCAAATTTCCATACAGTAATACTATAATTTTATAGTAAATGTGCCTAATTATGTACTCCATCAGCTGCATGTTCTAAGGATTTCCAGAACTTAATGTGCTCAGCAAGAAAAGGTTTACAACTTGATCGGTACGTGATTACAAGTTTCTTAAAGTGTGATCTTTTGTTTTTTATCTACATTTTTAAGCTGCGCATTGCATGTTCATTAAGTTTTAATCCCTTTTTCTAAGATTCTTTGACATACATTTGTAATTCCCAAAACGAGTTTATATGATCGATGCTTTGAGTTGTTTTGAAGAGAAACATTTGACTATTACACATTATACATGAGATTTCAAACCACTTTAAGTACTCTCTAGGCTTTAGTTTCAACTAAAAGAAATACGAAAACAGTAAAACTAAATAGTTGTAAAAGTGCAGGTTATCATTGGTCCTATAAGGTACATGACCAAAATGATTCATAGCTCAGTATAATTTCATGAAGCTTATGAAATCTCCATGCATAGCGTACAATTAATTTACAGGATATGCCACAAATTTGATTATAGATGCAAAAAAAATGCAGAGTTGGCCACTTTTCTAGGCAATTTTGGTGACTTTAAATGGTAAGAAAATGAGAGTTTGTATGTAAAGAAGTGTAGGTAACTCGTTGACACAATCTAATAATATAATCAAAGAGTTAAATTTAAGCTAACTCCATGTGACGTTTACTGCATTTTCCATGGAGTCTTTCACCATAATTTATCACTTTTCACACACTTCTCTGTATGACCTTGTAATGTTATATATGTGACAGTTTGCAATTAGTCCATTATATACTAAGAAACCACCAATAAGATCAGATGATCAGAGCACATGTTGGTTGTGTCAAAGATTAGTCCTTCTGATTCTTCGAAAAATCGTCTGAAAGAGTGTGTGTTTGCTCATTGATCAAGGCTTGGTAATGTTTATATATCAGAGACGTTCTGTTTGGTTTCTTGTTCTGAGTTTATGATAGTTGGGTTAAAGTTTGTGACATTTGTAATGCAGGTGGCAAATCGCTTGTTGGATGGCCCCAACGCGGAGTGGTGGTGAGTACTTGGAAGGGATGTTGAATGAATACATAGGAAGTGCAAAGGGCAAGTTGAGAGTGCAGAAGGGTGGTTCATCTCGGTGGGTAACAGTTTTAACATGCTTACAGTTCCTATTTGCAGTTTACGCAACATTCCTGTTGTATTACATGAGTCCATCGGTTGATCTGAGAGCCAAGCCTGATTTTGCATGGGCTACGCGCATTGCAACCCAATGGAAACAGTACATAGTGACCTCCCCACATGTGGTGAACCATTACCAGGAACCGAGCTCCCTTGTTGTGCCTGAAATCAGGGCCCCTAAGACTCCAGGGGAAGTTTGTGAGCAAGAGAAGATAGATTTTATGCAGAAGAAGTCTAATGATGCTGTGATGATCAAGTTTAAACGGGAACTTTATCAGGAAGTGCTCGATTTTCAGAAGAAAACAGTTGGAACTGAAACGCTCAACGAGTTGATGGCTATGAAATCCAAGTGGGATATGCGTGCACCGGACAAAGTTCCCAAGGTTACAGTGATTTTAAACCATTTCAAGCGAAAGACTCTATGCGCGCAGCTTGATTCTTTACTTCACCAGACGCTTCCGTTCCATCATGTTTGGGTACTTTCATTCGGAAGTCCAAATGAGGAATCTTTGAAGAGAATTGTGGATAGTTACAACCATTCAAGAATAAGTTTCATCAGCTCAAGCTATGATTTCAAGTACTATGGGAGGTTCCAAATGGCTTTGCAGACAGAATCTGATCTAGTGTACATACTTGATGACGATATGATCCCTGGAAAAAAGATGCTGCAGATTTTGTCACATGTAGCAGGAACAGACAAGTACAAGAACTCTGTTCTTGGTAGTATCGGGAGGATTTTGCCATTTAGACAGAAGGATTTCACTTTCCCGAGTTACAGAAAGTTCCGTTCAAAGGAGGCTGGCCTTTACCTGCCTGATCCTGCTTATGATATCACGATGGACAGAGTTGTTCAGGTTGATTTCCTGTCCAGTTCGTGGTTTCTTTCTGCTGATCTAGTTAAGACGCTATTTATTGAGACACCATTCACTTTTATGACAGGAGAAGACTTGCACTTGAGGTATGTTCATCATTCACTTGTCTATCTTTTTCTCTTTTGTTTCCCTGTTGATAAATTTGTTCTGATTTATCTATGTAATATGTCTATAAAAAAACTGCAGCTATCAGCTTCAAAAGTACAGAAATGCCGGTTCATTTGTGTTACCTGTTAATCCAAAAGACAAGGAAACCTGGGGAGACAGTGAACATAGGCTTGCCTATGTGTCTGAAACAACTGTGATTTTCAAAAACATTGTCCAAGTTAGAGATGATCAATGGTGGAAAGCTCTTTCCACAGGGTACATAACACAGTGGGCAGCGATGTATCCTCAAAAGATTGATGCACTGTTTTATGCACACTCTGTGGAAGAAGTTAAAGCACTTGCCCCTCTTCTGGAGAAGTTCAGAAGCACGGTTGGCAAGAAGGCGTACATTGTTGTCTCGGGAGGCAACTTCTGCCCATGCGAAGATGCTGCTGTAGCACTGAAGTGGCCTAAAGCGGTGTGCAGGGAAAGAAGGTTCAAGATTTTTGATTTGGGGGTCGGTGCTCTATCAGGAGCTTCAAACTCGGAGGTTCCAGTTTTGCAAGTAATCTATGCTAGCATGAAAGGGTTGATCAAAATTCACAACCCGAGCGTGGTGATCACAGTGGCTGATATCGACCCACATGTGAAGAAAGCTTTGAAGATGGCTTTAGAGAATCACACAAATGGAACATCGTTGGTGCTTCTGCCAAGATCGTCGGTCCCAAGGGCTCTTTGGATGGCCGATCTTCGTGCAACAGCATTGCCTAGTAAGCGAAATTCTTTAAATATCTCTGCTTCTCAAGACTCTTTAGTTTCAATACTTGTTTGAACTGATAACCAATGTGTCTATGATCTGTGCCTGAAAGTAGTACTTATCAAACTTGTTCTGCTTATCAATACTACTTGCAAGTTACAAGCACTCACCTTTATCTACATCTAGTTGGCTTTCTATACTGCATAGTAATAAGCATAAGATCTTACAAAATACTCACTCAGTTTGCTATCTGCAGATTGGAACAGAATGAGGCTTACAGTGAGCATCATCACACAGAATCGACCCAATTCGCTTGCAAGGCTTTTGAAGTCTCTTGCCAATGCCTACTATTTAGGAGATGAGATCGCAATCACCTTCAACATGGATAGCAAAGTAGATGGGGCAACTCTGAAGCTAGTCAACTCCTTCGACTGGCCTCACGGGCCTAAAGTTCTTCGCAGGAGAATCATCCAAGGAGGACTTATACGAGCTGTCAGTGAGAGCTGGTACCCTTCATCAGATGACGATTTTGGCCTTTTACTCGAAGATGACATTGAAGTGTCTCCTTACTACTATCTGTGGATTAAATATGCCCTATTGGCTTACCACTACGATCCACAAGTATCACTCCCGGAGCTCTCATCGATATCTCTCTACACACCGCGTTTGGTTGAAGTTGTGAAGGAACGGCCTAGATGGAACGCAACTCAGTTCTTCAGCCGCATCCATCCAAACACACCGTATCTCCACCAACTACCCTGTAGCTGGGGTGCAGTTTTCTTCCCGAAGCATTGGAGGGAGTTTTACGTCTACATGAACATGAGATTCACCGAGGACCCTAAACAAAATCCTGTCCAAATTCCAAAATCAAGAACCAACGGTTGGCAGGCATCCTGGAAGAAGTTTCTCATCGACATGATGTACCTCAGAGGATACGTTAGTCTTTACCCCAATTTCCCGAAACAAGCAAGCTTCTCCACAAACCATATGGAGCCCGGAGCTCATATCAGTGCAAAGGATAACGTCGTGCAGCATGACAAGAGCGATTTTGAGGTGCCATTGCTGCAACAAGACTTCAAGACGCTGTTGCCTAACGGGAAAATGCCTCCGGCTTCAAAGTTACCGTCGTTGAATCTGTTCAATCAGGCTCTGTCATTGAAAGGGTTGAAGGCTGCTGGTGCAAAGCTGAAGCAGGATGTGCTTGAATGCAATCCAACAGAAACAGTGCTGGTCAATCATGAGACAGGTCTACCTTCACATTGTGCAAGATTCTAATAGTCGCTCACTTGTTCTTTCACATTGTACCAATTTTTTTGTTTCTTTCATATACAATTCTGTTTCCAGAAATTAAGAAATAGCAATAGGACATATTCATATTACTATGGCAAATCATAGCCAAAGGATCCATTCATTACACAACTATTCTATACTTCTTTATGAGCCTACTAGTAAACTACAATCATCCTATCAAGTTTGATGCATAAAGTGCATGATAGCTAGCAGATCGTTACATTCACTACATAGATCTTTAAATAAGTTATTCGGTTGACACACCAAACATAATAACCTTAGTCGGATAACTCTCAACCTTATTTTGATCAACAAAATTAGTAAGTTAGATGTAGCAAAACAAATTCGTTCCGAAATGTGAGTGTTAGACTATGTAATTATATAGACTTGTATATACATTAGTTTGAGAGATATTGAGGAAAGGAAAAGAGATAAGGAGAAAAGGAAGAAAAGATTAGAGCTAGAGAGATAAGGGGAAAAGATTAGAGCATGAGTGATAAGGATAAAAGGAAAAAAAGAGATAAAGACAATCAGATTTATTGCATTGTGAAAAAAATGAGAGTCATGAACCTTATTGGAGACTTACAACCTTATTGGAGACTTACATGGCTTTGATCACAAAATAATTATTTTTCCTATTTATTTATAAAATTAGAAGGAAATATATATACAGAAATATCAGAAGCTATAATCTAAAGACTAATCTAACCATACCGGTGGGAATCAATACTATTCCATCTTATTTATTCTAGCTGAGAATCAATACTATTCCATCTTTATTTCAAGCCTTTTACTTTTACAGATCCGCTATGCTTTTCAAAGTGGCACATTTCCATTATATGATGATATGATAACATGTATGTTATATATGTGAGATGGTGGGTTTCTTATTGGGATGTCGGTTGAGTTACTGAAAAGTCAGTGTCATAGTGAACATTAGTTCATCACAAACGGTTTTTTTCTTTAAAATTAAAATAAATTTATTATAAATCTTCATCATTTCTTCGTTTAATTAAAGTATCTTGTCGAACAGGCGGTGTATCTCTATTCAGGCAGATGGATTATTTAAGTACCCTTGGTCACATTTCTAGACAATTAATTAATATTTCCTTACTGGTAATGTGCAAGTGTGTAATTATGGTGGCCAAGTAGCAAGTACTGTAATAAATTAGATGGACATCACTTATAAACCGGGTATGAAGCATGACTTGATATTCCTAGTGCGAAACTGAAGCTTCTTAGGTTAGAATTTGGAATGTTTCCACAATTGGTTGCTTACCTACTTCCAGTTACACTCTACAATTCACCTACATCATACATAATTCATACCTGTGACAAATATCTTTAATAATTGCTTCAAAACTAAAAATTTATTTATGTGGCAATGGATTGTTAAATCTCGAAAATTAAAAAAAATTTCAATTTTACGAACAGTGAACTCATCAAAATAAATTGAAATGTCTTTTAAAAGGTCCATTTTCAAAACTATGAAATATCTCGAAGATATAGTAAAGAAATGAAATAAATTTCGTTCAAAATATATATTCGTATATATATAAAATATCTCATGAGAACATTCAAAGAAGAAAGATAAGGAACAAGCAAGCACCACCACAAAAAGCAAATCTCACTATATTCAACCCAACCCTGAAAAAGCAAAAATTCAAAAAAAATCAATTCCACCACTTTAAGAAGGTGATTAAAGTGAAACGAATGCCTCTTTTTGGGGGGCACATAGTAATTTCCCAAAAGTTGTAAAAAATTCTGTTTTTGTTCCACAAAATTGCCAGACATTGATCGATTTACACAAACCGATCTCGAAACAACACGTATCAATTCGAACGAACCTTCTTCTCCTTTCTCTCTCTCTCACACATATCTCCGTTAGATTTTGCAATCGTCTCAAACCCTACTTTCCACCATTTCGAATTACATCGATTTCGGTGTGTTCAGTTTCCAATTCAGCTTCACCGATTTGGATTTTGTTGAAAGAATCGAAATGGTGATGGATCTTATCGGGTTGAGCTTCTTCTAGTTTGTGAATCAATAAACCCTTGCGTAGAATCGTAGTTTCATCAGGTTGAGTACCTTTTGCTGTGTTGTTTGTTATTATTAATAATAAGCCTAATAATAATGGCATTTGAGTCAGGTTTATCATGTCATTTTACAGCTGTGAGGAAATTGGAAGTAAGGTTTTGGTTTGGTGATTGATGGGTTAGGTTAAGGTTGCTTAATTGTGTACATTTCATGTTGTTAGGCTTGGGTGGAGATGAATTAGTTGGGAAGTTGGAGTTTATATAGTTTCAAGTGCTAAAAGCCTGAGATAATTTATAAGTAGCTATGTGATTTCTCTATAGGATTGTGTAAAATACGAAAGAGGGCGAGGTTTTAGCTGTGGTGGTTGCAAATTTTGAATGTGTGGGGAATTTTATTTACAGGATTGACACTTGTGGAGGTGTTTATTAAGATTGGGTTGAAGTTTTGGATGCGGTTGCACCACTAGAGTTGGTTTCTGCCTAGTGTGCGACCTTTGAGTTGAGCAGCTAATGGGTATCTCACTTCGCAGGTTGGTAGAGATTTGTGGTTTGATTTGAAGCTTGCGTATTATTACCCTGTGTCGTTTTCTTAATTAATCGTTTTTTTTTGTCGGTATGCAGTGGGGTTGTCAGGAAGTCGAATGATAGTGCACGCCTCATTATAACTACCATCATGGGCATGGTGTTTGGATATTTTGTTGGTATTTCATTTCCTTCTGTTTCATTAAGTAAGGTATGACCTGGACCTCTGATATATGTTGATCAAGTGAGTGTGTACATTTGTTTGGTGTGTTGTTTTGTTGTTTAATTTCTTTATTCTGTGGCAGATCAACCTAGCTTCAAGTATTATCTCATCTTTTGATCCGGCCTCCAGTGATGATGGTAGTTCAAACGGTCGTAGCTTTCCTGAAAATCTTGGCTCTGGTAGTACTCCAGTAACACCGAAGGTACTTTATTTGGGCATATTTCATTGCTAACTTATGTTTCCTTTGCGGAACTTTGGCCCTTGAGCTTAATAATTATCTTTGTGCTATTAGAGCTATAGTCACATTACTGACACTATTTATTTAAGAAATATTGGAACTAAACACATTCTGTCTTATGCTTCATTTGGTATCAATATCAATTTGAGATACTGTGCTGACTCTGCAATCTGCATTACCACCATCTCAGATCTGGGTCCCTACAAACCCTCGTGGTGCTGAGTCTTTGCCACCAGGAATAGTAGTCCCTGAATCAGACTTTTACCTGCGGAGATTATGGGGTGATCCTAGCGAGGTAATGGCTGAAATGAGCAAGCTAGCTCTTAATTAATATATTTAGTCTTCTCTCATGCTGTTGCACCCGCCACAAGTAGTTGTGATTGTTTTATGTTGGTAACATTACTACATCAGGAGCTGGCAGTTATTTCCTATTTTCCACGCTTTCAGAATGTCCTGAGTGCATTTGTTTGAGTCAAGCCACTGATGGTTGAGTTATTAGTATTTACTACTTCTGCATAAGCTTTTACAAGATTTATTGGAATTTAAGCATGATTTGCTATGTTTTGGAACTTTCAGGATCTGAAAAAGAAGCCAAAGTACCTAGTAACTTTTACAGTTGGTTTGGAACAAAGGAACAATATTAATGCAGTTGTGAAAAAGGTGAGGCCAGCTCAGAACTTCATCTTTGCAAGAGATTGTTTTTATTATGATTCGTTGCGCTTGACTAAATTTATGGTGTTTTGTAGTTTTCTGATGACTTCCAGATACTGCTTTTCCATTATGATGGCCACACAACTGAGTGGGATCAATTTGAGTGGTCTCAGCGGGCTATTCATGTCAGTGTTAGAAAACAAACAAAATGGTAACTATGCCAAATGTTGCTAGCTTCTGTTCTTCTCTTAGACTGATTAACCTGGTAGAGAATGTGTGCTATTTAGACATCTTATTTGTGAAGGGATTGTGAATGTGTGTATGTCAGATGAGTTGGTCAAATTTTTTCTCGGTTTCTTTTCGCGTTTTCTTCCTCTTGATATTATTTTAACCTGATAGCGTACCTGACTACCTTCAGAAGTTCTACAAAACATGCTAAATCCAAAACCAACAAAGATATGTATGCAAGTTCATATTATCAGAAAATTTACGTACACATTCACTCAGATAACTTCAAATATGAGCAAAACAGTAGGAGAGTTTCCTAAACAATTACTATGGACCACTAAACGAACTAGTGAATGCATATTGAAATTTTGTCTTTGGAGGTTTTATATCGTCATGAAAAAATAATCTGTTTTTTGTTTGACAACTCTTTATGCCGAATATCTTGTCAGGTGGTATGCCAAGAGATTTCTACATCCAGATGTTGTAGCTGCATATGATTACATTTTCATTTGGGACGAAGATCTTGGGGTTGAACATTTTAATGCTGACAAGTAATATTTGTTCATATTGTAATAATTTTAAGTATCTGTTGTTTCATGTAGTTTTTGCCCGTTATTGATCAATGGGACATGAACATATAGGTACATACAATTGGTTCAGAAGCATGGTTTAGACATTTCCCAACCTGGCCTTGAACCCAACAAGGGATTGACGTGGCAAATGACTAAGAGGAGAGGAGACAGAGAAGTTCACAAGTATGTTTATTTGATTGGTAACTGCAATAATAATAATAATAATAATAATAATAATAATAATAATAATAATAATAATAATGATAATGATAATGATAATGATAATAATAATAATAATAATAATAATAATAATAATAATATAAGCTCGTTCACAATTAAAACTAGAGATTGATGGATATTGATGCCAGGGACACAGAGGAAAAACCAGGATGGTGTAGCGATCCTCATTTGCCTCCATGTGCAGCGTATGTATTCTGACCCTTTTAGTTGATAGACCTGGATGTGTTTTTCGCTGTGTCAAATGTAGTGATAGATACTGCTATGCCTTCTGCTTCTTAATTTGTGGATAATCCACAACTGAATCACTCAATGCGGTTGGTAATTGAACAATTTGATTTTTTAACTTCATGTATCTGCCTTGTAAAACAGGTCTTTGGATTGTCGCTTACTTGATTGATATTATGTTCATTTAAATATATAGATGACTACCAATGAAATTGATAATGTGTATACATATGTGGATATCAGTTTCTATCAGTTTGATGAATTTTCTATGCATGCAAATATGCAAGATGCATACCATTCCGGTAGTATTTTAGAGCTCTGTGGGGGAGAAGTGATGGTGTGCCTGTAACATTCATGAATCTATAATGAGTCTTTTTGCCTAAGAAACACGGTTTTAATATCTATAATCTATTGAAAATATATAGATTACTTTAGAACCTGCAAGTGAATTAGCTTAAACAAAGAATTCTGAAGTTAAATGACAGTAGCTCAGAAATAAAATGACTCTGTACTCCTAGCAAGGACAATTTAGATGCTGAGATACCATGATTTATATCAGGAAGAAGATGTAGTGTTGTTAATTTGGAATAACAGACTTTTCCGATTTGGGACTCAATTTGCATTAATAATTGCTGGTATACTAAGATGTTCTTTACGATCCTGCCAGGTTTGTGGAGATCATGGCTCCTGTATTTTCTCGTGTGGCTTGGAGATGTGTCTGGCATATGATTCAGGTATAAGGTCATTTCTTGAAGGCATGCAGATTCACGAATCCTTTTGTTCTTACAGCTTGATTTCAAGATGTTTTTGCTTCAATCTGCAAGTCAATAAGAAGTTAGTTTAATTTTTTGTCATGTGCTTGCAGAATGATTTGGTGCATGGATGGGGACTTGATTTTGCATTGAGAAGATGTGTTGATGTGAGTCTCTTGTTCTATGTTTCTCTTCCCTATGTTCTGTCAATCCTGTACACAATGAAAGTTGATATCAGAGATACACACACCCTAATCCTTTTAGGGGATGAAGGGAATTTTTTTTAGAGCAATAGTAAAAATGAAAAAGAGGAAGAAAGAACTGAGTAATAACCTATTTACCTTCAATCTTCATGCTGACGACTGAGAGCATAGTCCCTGTCAATAATTATTTTTTCTGGTTTTGCCTCTGCAGCCCCCACATGAAAAAATTGGTGTCGTTGACTCGCAGTGGATAGTGCATCAAGTTATACCATCACTTGGCAAGCAGGTCAGACATAATTTACCAACATTGCAGTGATTTGTTATCTTCTCCTGATCTGTAGTATTTAATAATCTCTGATGATTTAGTATGAATCTGAAATCTAGTTAAGAAAAATCACTGATTTCAACCTTTTTGTGGATAACAGGGCCAATCTGAGAATGGAAAAGCACCATGGCAAGGGGTATGTATTTTAGCCCTTGTACCTAACATATGATGAATCTCCCTGAATGTTACTTTTGGTCGGCTTTGATAAGTTTTTTTGACTCTTACTAGTGGTATTGATAATTTGTTGGTCGGTCATATGTTTCTTTTTTCCCCCTCCACTAGGTAAGGGAGAGATGCAGAAGCGAATGGGCACTTTTCCAGGACCGGCTTGCTAATGCAGATAAGGCATATTTATCTCAGCTTGAGAATGAAAAGAGTAAACAATGATTTAAAATGAGAACTTTCCTTCTTTTTTGTGCAGAGGTAGAGTTAGGTTTAGTTTCATGTATAATGATGAAAATTATCCTTCACCTAATGAGGATCGTAGTTAGTTTTTCTCTTCTTCTTTTTTAGTAGAGGTGGACGTTCTTTGGTAGTGCCAGTATTTATATATATATATCTACTTGTTGCCATGTTATTTCTTTATTTTCTTGTTGATCTGGTACTGTTTAAGTTCCAAAATAAAAAAGAAAAAGAGAGATGGAGAGAGAATTAAACAGGATATACCGATATGCTAAACCAAACCCGTACAATTGTGTAACCATGAAAAACCGAGTGGCTGAACTATGTGTTAGCAAATAAGTGATTTATGCGTGTAACTACAATGTCTTGGTTCATTGTGGATCTCCTGGCTAAATATAAATTTGTGTATCTTTGAATTGCGCTCTTCCAGTAAAATCTTTATAAATTAATATACGATAATAAATTAATAATTTTAATAAAATTAATTATTTGTTTAGTATCAAGACAATAAAATTGAACCTTAATTGATAAAATAAGAAGATAATAACTTTTTTGTAATCCTAACGTATATATATTGATTCCAACA
>JAYMSP010004275.1:0-16773 GCA_036897095.1 Plantago elongata
TATCAATAATTAACCAATATAATATTCATACATATTTTATCAAATCCCAATACCAATCACATCATACTTACACCAATAATTTATTTATCTCTTACACAACCTATATAACAAACCTACAATACCCTATCTAATTACAATTCTATACCAAGCGCTAATTTTAACAACCCTACTACAATTTGATCACTATTCATCCATTCAAACGGATCCAACTTCGATTCTTTACCAAACAACCACTCAGCTACTGCCTTTTGATTAATTAGAGTTAAACATTCCTTTATTACAATCACAAGTTGCCATTAGTTAACCAACATGTCTTTTGTCTAGTACTAAACTAAGAAAGTACTCCTATCTCTCATTGATCAGAGAGGGTACATGGTCCATTGAATTTATTCTCTCCTAGTCTAAATGCTAATTGAAATATACATTATTGAGCTTTCATGAAAAGAGGCACATTTCCCACTCACTTTATGGGGAGATAATATTTTTCATCCATGATTCATTTATCTTTGTCAAAATCGTAATCGTACGAGGGCCAGATGACATGGCAAAAATGTCGGGTCGAGAATTAATGTTCGACATGACTCGAATGACATTTGTTATATACTCTCCGACTCAATAAACTCGACTTGAAGAGTGGGGGACAAACTGTAATGGTAAAAATACGCTATAGAATTATCTCCATCCAAAATTAGCCCGAGTGTTCGGACACGTCCAAGCAAGGCTCAATCATCTATCAAGACTTAGGCCCAGTTCACAAAAATTTACTCCAATGGGCTTGCGAACCCGCTAATTCAACCTGGACCTTACAGAATGGACCATGTCCACATGATGGTTATGTCAATTGGATTCATAACCCAAACCAGTCCAGAATATCATGGAAGCATCTCAATAAGATGATCCGGATCAATCCACATGGTCTAGCAAGCTCGTGCTGGGTGCATCTATAGTGAAGTATGCTTGGACCTACTCATAGAACCAACGAGGTCACCTAGATCGGTTGGCTTAATCAATACGGCTAGACCAAGCTCAATTATCTAGGGGGTAGTTACAAGTCAAAGAGATGTGGGAGAAATCTTCCCAGCATACACCCCACTTCTCCAACTAACCATTCAAATAAAGGGGTCGTTGCGGGAACGTGGAGAGACGGGAGAGTCCTTCTCCAACTAAAACCCTGGTCTCCAACTATATCTCAACAAATAAGGGATCCAAGATAACCAACCCATTAGGAGGTGCTACAACAATCTCTATAAAAAAAAGAAGAGGACAAAACCTGGAGGATCATCTGATATCTAGCAACTACACGTACTATCAGAACCTTAGCAACTAAAGCTCTCTTTGCAATCATCTCCTCCATACTTGATTTCTGAACACCATCTCTTCCTTAACCTCCATCACCGCATCATCTAATCATCATCAATGCACCTTCTAACGTCCATCCGACCTCACCTAGTCCATTCAACCATCCGCCTAGCTGACCGATCATCTAGCTGACTCCTCCTAGCCGCCTAAAGAGCCACACCATCTCAATCAGGTTAAGTCCTCCCATTGTAGATTATGAACGTCTACTGTGGGAATGAATTGAAGAAGAAATGAATAAGTTGAAATGAAAGACAAAAATAATCTTGAAGATTTAAAGAAGGAAGAAAATAAGTTGTTGAATGGAATGATGAGAGAAAAAGGAAGATCTTATACAAGATACAAGATCTATGAAGCATCTCTTTTGCACATTCAGGACCCTATAAATACGAGAAATGGTTCATTGTTTCATTCACGCAAGAAGAGAACTAGTCGACTATAGGGTTGTGGTAAGGTATTTTTCAAAAACAAATCGTGGGTTGACCTAGTCAGGTTAGGTCCATCCATGAATCATACTATCAAGTTTTTGGGGTAAATTGCCTATATTTGTATGGAGACTTTCAATACTCTTCAATATGTAGGGGTCTTTAACAACGCATACTTAATATGAAGTATATAAAATTTTAGAATTTTTATATTAATATTGAATATACTGTGGTTTATTTGTACTTTTATATATTTTTAATCTTGCTTGATGAGTAAATGTGATATAAGATGAAACTTGATTTTAATACGCTTCATTTATAGCCTATTTAACTTGCTCCACGTGGAGAATATGTAGTATTTAAGATTATTTCACATTAAAACATAATGTGGAAACTGAAAGAATTTTGAGCAAATCAAATATGGGCACGTTAGAAGTAATATGTCAAGATGCTTTATTTTAGTTAAAATTATGACATAGAGAAGAGGTTATTATTCAACATAGAATTGTACCAAGTCATGAATGAGATGCATTTATAATTAATTACAAGTATATAAAGGAGGATAGAATCAAATTTTGGCTCAACCAATAGGTGGTGGTCATTTTTGTTCAAATCCATTTGCAACATATATTGCTTGACAAGTCCTAAAACTATGATTACAAAATAAATATTGAACATAATTGAGCTTTCTAAGCACTACTCTAAGCTTCAAGACAAACAATACAAAATTTAAAGTATAAGGTGGTTGATTCAAACTACAATCAAACCAGGAAGAAAGCTCAGTCTAAGAGAGGGCAGTGAACGGAGCAACATTAGAATGATCGATATTGAAACCAAACATTTGAACTGACCAATCGTATCAATTACACCTAAAGCCATGGCAAATAGACATCCATAAGATCAAACCAAGTGCTACAAGGATACCTAATACCACCAACTTAACCTTCATATTTTGAATCCACATCTTTCGTTTCATCTTCGTCCCCTGTGTCCTAAAATCTTGAGCCTGCATTGCAACATATACATGAGAACAAACATAATCTACTTCACTCCAAGTTGTTTATTCACACTGACCTGTGAGCGAAGGTTTTCAGTTTTGTCAACAAGTAGCTCAATCTTCTCTCCGCGATCAAGAACCTACATTATCAACGCAACAAAGAAGGAATAAATGACAAGCCTTAGTAAGCATGTGCTTTTGATCGTAGTTTGTGTTCCAGAACCTATTTCTAAAGAGATTTAAAAACTATTGTACCTTTTCAATATTTTCCATCATAACACCCTTTACTTCAGAAACTTGAGCCTTCACTTTGGCAAGTTTACTTATTTCTTCAGGATGATCAGCACAATATTGCATGTGCTCTTTGATTTTTGGACTATAGGACCAAACCATATTAGTGAATAGTGATGTTTGGAAGAATTAAAGAAGCATGTGTACAAACAGAGAGAAAGTTACCCAAATTCCTTTTTCAGACCATTAGCACCTACAGATGCAGCTTTTCCAGCTTTTCCCCCACCGTATCTTTTGTGAAAATCATTCTTAACGCGTTCTAGAAATGCGATTGGAATTTGCCCACCAACCGATTCAACAGCAACAACACAATATGCTACAAAATATGAAACAATATTCATGAGTAGGTGGCTAACAAATTACTAGTATTTTTCATGGGACCCATTTCGAGAATTTCATCAACTCTTAAGTATCTCAGCTTGCCACTTAGCTATAATAACGTTTTGATAAAAAAACGTATCAAAGAAATGAAGTGAGAGTTGGTGTGAACATACTATATTCATTTTCGACAAGATAATTGAAGGTATGACCATCACAATTGTAGGTAAATTTGTTGTTGGAAGAAGGCAATTTTTGCAAACATTGAGAAGCAATGGAGGTGAAATTCCCGGTGAAGGCGGTATAATCCACCAATATGATTGTTCCTCTAGCCACAAAGGCGTAGATCAATGATTGTTGACCCATGAAGAAGAACAATTGAGGTGAGAAACCACGTATCCAAAATACTTTATAATGATTGATAGATCGGGAGATATATTAGTTGGAATGATAATATTGATATTCTAAAAAAAATACAATGAGCAGGAAACTAGCAAAAGTGTTATGGAGAATGGGTCTCCATTGTGTAGTGATGAATTAAAAATAGAATGATGAATGAATGGAAGGGAGCAAAATGGGCAATATTTTGAGGGTATAAGGAGAAATGATGAAAATAATATTGAACACGAGCTAAACCAATTCTTCATCTTCTCTTACTTCGCTATTTTCACTCTTCACCACGAGCTAAACCAATTCTTCATCTCCTCTTACTTCGCTATCTGCACTCTTCACCATTAAGGATAAGTTGCATTTTTTCCATTTCCAATTCTCCAAATCAATATCTCACCATCCATTATGGTTTTTGGAATGTAAACATGAGGTCAACAATATGCTATATAAGATTTGATCTCTATATCATGAAGCCTAAGTCTCATTCTCAATTGTTAGAAAATTTCATTCTTAATTGTTAGAAAATTTTAACTGGGTGTATATATTTTTGTCTAATTATTTCAGGCATATAGATCAATCTGACTTAGGTAAATTTAATTGTTACCGTCCAAATTAGGAAAATGAAAATGATACCGTTTAATTTACTTGTGTTTCAATAAAATCACATTTGTGCACCAATATCAACTTTAACTTGTAATTTTTCTGTTCCGAATTGAAAGTCTCGCGGGATCAGGCACATATTTTTATATAAATAATTAAATAATGTATGTTTATTGAAATTGAAGAATAAAAAATAAAGATGTAGATCTAAACACATGTTTCAATATAACTATTGAGTTCATTTGGATTATAATATTGTATTGTGGGTATAAAATTACCAAATACGAAAATAGGACAACGAATTTGGAGATTGTGGGTATAAAATTACCAAATACGAAAATAGGACAACGAATTTGGAAAAACGAAATATGATACTTTTAATTTGGGGCGGAGGGAGTATTTATTAAAAATTTCAGAAAAACTCAAAATTAAGACATCGTGTTGCTTTTTGTTAATTTTGAAATTTTAAACGCGTTTACACGTGCTCGAGTAAACACGTTATCCATGTCTAACGCATTTGCTACTACCTTTCTTTCAAATTAAGCACTCTTTCATAATTTGACCCAGATTCGAAATTTTAATAGTATATCTAAAAATTTGCCACTGGTTGGGTTACTCAAAACCGTGGTGGACACATTTTCTAGTCGTAAGCTATGATACCCTCCTTCTCAAAAGAAAGAAAAAGTCTATGGATCTGCAAAACTATGAAAATTAGTGAGGTAAAAATATGAAAATTAGTATCATGTTAATAATAAGAGAAAAAAGTATGTTATAAATAATTAATACGATGTGATTTTATTTCAAATAACACTTGTAGTGTTATATTTTTAAAGTTATATTTTATATTCCCTCCGTCTAGAATTCATCTTTTTGCGGATCTGACATAAGTTTTAAGAGCAAAAATAATAAAGTAGAAGATACGGTGATAAGTAGAGAAAAAATAAATAAATAATGAGTGATAGAGCATAACTTAGGAGATATATTTTTTATTTAATGAATGAGAAGATAATTTTTAACGGATCAAAATGAAATACTTGAAGATGAAATTGGGATGGAGGAAGTATATTATTTTATTAGAAACTTATACAATAAATATTTTATCAATCTTTAATTTTATCTATAAATTTGTATTAATTTTAAAATTTTGCATGGGACTTTTAAATCTTTATACCGACGATTCCACAATTCCGAAACTAACCAAAAACACTAAATTTATCACAAAGAACAATCTAATGGTTTTGGGTATATATACATCAATATTTGATTCCAGGTCTATACATTTAGAAGCAACAGCTGCAAGTTTGGGATAGAGCGGAAAAAAATGGCAGAAAGAGGATATTCGGTAAATGACATGTTGACACGCATGATTGGTAATACTTCGTTTTTACCTCAAGTATGTGACATTTGGTTCCTAGTTCCTATACCGTATCGAATTACATTGGAAAATCAATAAACAATAACACCCAAGTGAAAGTAAGCCATCCAGCAGCATCTCCCTCAGTACCACTCTAATCTAACCATATACAAAGTACAAGAGAACCCTGCATATCAACAAGAAAAATGACTCATTACTCATTCACCATAAACTCCAACATGACTCAACATTACCCAGAAAATGCCAGCCGAAATATGGTCAACAGATATTCATGGTCTGATGCCACATTTTTTAGTAAGACATAAACTTGCTTGCAGAGCAAGCACGCGGAAGTATAAAAATCACATAATCAGTCTGATTTATCCTACGACTTTGCTTTGGAGTTATTTGAGAATTGTATAAAATGTGTAGCAGTATAGAGTACATTCATGTTGAACAGATACTCTCATTCACTGGAGCACAACAGCAAGTAGTACTTGGGTTCACCCACATTTATAGCAGAAATTAAAAAACACATCCAAAGTCATCATGCACTGGACATGGCCGATTTGGATGCCAACACAGGAACTTTGCAAATTCAATTCCAAAAGAAAGTAGAATCTGGGTTCGCTTCACATCTTTGCCTAACCAAGAGAATTTTCAAAGTACATATAGAACTTAACATTCTAAGCTAAAACAATGACAAGAATGTTCGAATTGAATATTTTCAATATTGAACAGAGAAACTCTCCAGATTAAAAGCTTGTTGAAACAGACAAAGTGATTGCATCAATCAACCTATAGCGTAGATAAGAAACCATTATTTTATTCCTCAGAATATATAATACCAACGATAATACATATGAACTAATACTAGATATATAATCAGCTACATATATACAATGAGAGAAAATAGCATATGCTGACCTGAAGAAATAGTATAATGCAAAAAACGCTATTATGAAATATGCTGCAAGTTTGCAGGTTCTCCGGCTTGATTTATTTTCAAATACCTGTAAATATAATCAAGATATCAGGGAGGAAGAAAATGACACATGGAATGATAAAACAAGAATACAAATACTGAGCTACCTTTTTAAACCGATCAATTGTTCCCGACATAATTCCTCTTGAAGAATCCATCTCATTTCCCTATTTTCAAAACAATTTAACTAATCACATGAGCACACATTTATAGCAAAAATTATGATCTGAGTCAATCTTTCCGGGATATACAGATATACCATCCGGTCTAGCATACGATTGTGATTCTCCACCTCTTCATGTATGCCACCTGTCAACTGTCAAGAATCAATAGTAAGCATGTTTTTTAAGCCACTGGAGGAGACAAACTGGATTATTTTGTAGACATAGAAGCAGTAGAGTTCTCCCTTCATAAGCCAGACTTGGAAAATGTGATCTTCACTAATGAATTTGTGAATGTGGGTGATAAGATGGAAGGTTGAGATTTTTCCTTCCTTTTTTTTTGTTTGTTGTTTCAACGAACTAAGTAATACATATCCAACTGAGATGTTAGACACCTACGAGAGATATTACAACGCTTAACTGGAGCTGCAAGTATGCAATTCACTCTATCTTTCTTTATAGTGGTTGCCATAATCATGCCAGGAAGGTGAACCCAAAGAGGATTTATGAATTTGATTAACATTAGGGCCTTTATTTGAAATTTAACTATGGGTCACTCTACCCAACGTCCCATCCCACGTTGCTTGTGAGTGGAAGGGATGAAGGGTATATATGTATGAGGACTTTTGGGAAAACCTAAAAATAAATTCGTGCGAGCTCTGCGGACAATATCATACCGAGTGGTGGGACAACCATGCATAACCTTGCCGGCCTAACAGGCCGGGTCTCGGCCATTAGTGGTCGGGTCGTTACAAATGGTATCAGAACGGGACTATCCGGAATTGCGGGAACTAAGTGCCATGCAGAGTAAAGTGCTACATTGTATGGGCGGTGAGAGCCACTTCTTAAGTTCGTCGAGGCCACCTCTAGAATCCGGCGGTGAAAGCCACTTCTTGAGTTCGTAGAGGGCAACTCTAGAATCCTACACAGATGGTTGGTCCCGGGACAACCTCAAGAAAGTTCAACGAGGATGTTGGAATTGCGATAACTAAGTGCCATGCAGAGCAAAGTGCTACATTGTATGGGCGGTGAGAGCCACTTCTTAAGTTCGTAGAGGCCACCTCTAAAATTCGACGGTGAGAGCTACTTATTGAGTTCGTAGAGGCCACCTCTAGAATCCTGCACAGATGATTGATCCCGGACAACCCCAAGAAAGTTCAATGAGGATGTCGAGAATTTAAGAGGACAATATCATACCGAGTGGTGGAACAACCATGCGTAACCTTGTCGGCCCAACAAGCCAGGTCTCGGCCATTAAATTGTATGGGCGGTGAGAGCCACTTCTTAAGTTCGTAGAGGCCACCTCTAGAATCCGACGGTGAGAGCTACTTCTTGAGTTCGTAGAGGCCACCTCTAGAATCCTGCACAGATGGTTGATCCCGGACAACCCCAAGAAAGTTCAACGAGGATGTCGAGAATTTAAGAGGACAATATCATACCGAGTGGTGGGACAACCATGCGTAACCTTGTCGGCCCAACAGGCCAGGTCTCGGCCAATTAATGGTCGGGTCGTTACACTGAGACTTAGTAAACAGAATTGGGTAGAGAAAAAAATATTAAGAAATCAACCTTAAGGGTAACGCAGGCATTCACCAATTACATTTGATTGAATCTATTAATTAAAGGGCAAAAAAAAGGGGCCCGCATGTTATTAAGGTTAGGGGTAAAGTGTTTTAGACACTTGTGTAGAATTTGATGGGCAATTCAAATGTCCATAGTTTATCAGTTGACTAGTAGTACTCTTAGCCTTATAGGCTTCAGACGCAAACCTGTAAAAAAAGGAACCTTACTAACTAATTTAGTAGAACTTGCATAGGTGTTGGGTTTTCAAAGATGTAATTTTTGTTTACAAAGTTGATGAAGACCTAGACGTTGCTACCACCAGCAGGACGACTACAAGAATGCATTCCTCAATTTATCTTATTCTACTATCTAGCAAATGCTTTTTGTCAGGTGTATCTTGTACTTTTCTGACAGCGCATTAACTCTCCTTGTCCCCTTAGTCTAACTAATAGTTCACTTGATGATTTTGACGATAAGTGAGTTATCATTTCCATCACAAATAGTAACCAATATGATGATTAAGACAACCTACTCTATCTATCAGAGTATCACTCAACAGTTAACTCATCCATCATGTTGAATGCTATTATGCGGTCTCGGGACATTCACACACGTTAGTACATACATTCATGATTTAGAGTTCAGGACCATGCATTCTCTTTAACAATGCATAAGTCGTTGAACAAGGGTGAATGTCTTGAGACCGCATAATAGTGTTCAACATGATGAATGAGTTGAGTGATAATTTGTTAGATAGAGTAGGTTTTCTTAATCATCATATTGGATATTGTTGTGATGGAAATGATAACTCACTTATCGTCATTCATTAAGTGAACTATCAGTTAGACTAAGGGGGACAAGAAGAGTTAATGCACTGTCAGAAAAGTACAAGATACACCAGACAAAAAGCATTTGCTAGATAGTAGAATAAGACAAATTGAGGACAATGTACTATCTCCCAAATCGGTGATAAACAAAGCTCCAACAATAAGATATCATCCAGCAGTTGCACTCTTCAACGGAACTATATTTTACTATAAAAGGAAAGACTTGTGACCGGAAAACATACATTTGAGAACACTTGAAAAACTCTAAAGAATACCTATTTAGTTGTTTCTATTGCGATCTAAAATTTCGTAAAGGTCACCAAGACTCCCATTTCCTTTCACCCTACAACAAGACTCGAGCTTTATCAAGCTACTAATTAAGAAAGAACTTCACCTAACTATTGCCACTTCATTAGTTCTTACTCACTGAATTTTTTTTTTCCTTCCGCATTTGATTGAATCTCTGTAACTTTGAAAGACAAGGACCGAAGATCTAATCATAGTCTAAGTCTTAGCAACTGAATAAGTTGCTAAGCACTGCCTTGATTTTGCGTTAAACACCGACGAGACTGGGAGACTAACAGAAAACCCTACAGAAGTACTCCGTCTAAAAGACTGACAAAAACCCTAGGTTAGAGACAGAAGTACTTAACTTGGAAGTTGGAAAGCTAGGGAATCAGCTTGAGTTTAAAGTTGGAAACTTTGGGTTAATAGGATTTAGCTAGGATAGGATTGTAACGGGAACTCAGTCAATCATAGTAAATTTAAGTCATGAAATGGGGAAGTGAATTCGTTGATGGATTATGCCACCTTCATATACCACTATAAACATCGAGTACATTACCTTACTCTTACTGCAGTTTACTTTCAGTATTCAACTGCTTTAATTGCTTATATTATTTGTACACTGCTCACTTGCACTCATCACCGCACTCTGAACAAAAGTCTTTCTCTACTCTGATCTATAACTGTCAGCACAGTCTCTTGTAGACCTGTGTATTGAAAAATTGAAAAAACACATCTAGTTTGTTAAAGTCTATTAACCCCCACCCCACCCCTACTTTAAAACTTATTACAGTGACCAACAAAGTGTTATTGCTAAATTTATGCATTTCAATCTAAAGTCTAAGTATCAAGGTTAGAGCAGGGTAATGAAATTTGTAACAACTCTTAAAATGGAACAAACTCCTCCCAAAAAGTTGACACAGTCGTGGAACAATTTAACTCAAGTTTAAGTAAGCACCGAGTATCAATGGAACACTAGGGGATTCTATACATATAATAGAATAATGCAAGAATTCATAGAACGAAATCATTCTCAAAAAGTTAACACTTAACACAACCATGAGATAAACCATTTTAGAAAAGTTTGACTAAGTAATAGACATCCAAGGAAAAACTAACTCATGAAACAATGCAAGAAATCTTACAAAACTTACTCTTTTCAAAAAGCTGACTCTATCATGTAAACTGTCCATAGTTTTCCCATTATCATGATCATCAATGTCTTTAGAGTTTGACGACGAAGCTCTCAGGCCACCCTCTTCAAGGCTGTCCATATCAAAGAGAGAAGCTCGGGAGGATCGATGGTCTCTGTAAGAAAATATCAATATGAAATCAATAAAATCCTGGAAGAGCATTTTACAATAAAAGATGTCCAGGTATGTGCATGCAGACACTGCCAGCTCTGTGTTAGAATTACAGTATTCAGTAACATCGAGTCTGAAGCGTTGAATAATGACTCAATTGCCTGATTACAAATTACTCAACAGTTTTGGGTAATTTGTTATTTTGTAACATAAATTCATCGCAGATTCTCATGAAATAACTTATCAATGAACATATTTACTCATCCCCATTAAGTACAAGCTATAAAATATATGGTACCACCACATGTAGATGAAATTCACATGCATATAGCATATATAAAATTCACATTTTAAGTTGATATTGCAAGAGGTTACAGAAATGGGAGCAACGAGAATTGACTAGATCAGATCATAACAAATGTGCCTTAGCAACAGAAAAAAGATCCAACATAAACATTAACTCCAATGAGGCCCAACAACTTTAACAGAAATTACTGCTTGCCGATATAATGTAAGGCTTCAAGCAATCAGCTTCTTCATTAATTATTGAAATTTCTCATAAAAAATTAGTATTACATATAGGAGATGAACCAAGTATAATTGACAAATAAGAGCCTTGGCAACTTATATGAATACTACTGCTAAGCAGAAGATACAATAACTGAGAGTTTCTTCCTGGTCTGGTAGATGGATCTATTATGCATGTATCTTGCTGAACGATCAATAATACAGAGACATGTATTATTAATTACTAACTTTTACCATAAATGTTAACAACACCAAATTAAAAGTTGTAGTTTTCAGAGCATGCTTTTATGGTGGTCTGGTTGTAAGTTCAAAATGTGTGCCAAACTTAATATTTCAGTTAAAAAACTCAAGTATCTCATGGGAACTTTCTTTATTCCACAATTATGCTGCACCTTATTTACTTTGGTACCTCTGCATATTCAGCATTTTTAAAGCTAAGATGTTTCTAATCAGTTAGCAAAAAATACAACTGTCCAAATTCTATGTAAGATGAACAACCACTATCAGTGCTAAGTTACTATAACAAACCTAATTAGTCAAACAAGATTTATAATATCAGTCTCAGAATATAGGACATTTGCACTTCATAGCATCAGCTCTGTCCATTTTTCTTCCAAATTATAGAATGGTCAATGGTGACATAACATGATGTAATACTCAAATAAAATTTTGAACAACAATTCACCAAATGAAAACTATTTTCAAACCCCGCACCAGATAAAATAAAATCGACACTTAATTCTAATACCTATTTGATCATCAAAGCAGAATTTAGTCTACTGGACTTTGGTTTATACTAGTTAATTCTTTTATTGGATCATTATATATCACTCTAGCATTTCCCAAAACCACGTATGAAACATGACTTGGTGCTTTGTTAAAAAATCATTATTATAGGGTTGAAACAATAACAGATGGATATTTGCTGCTTCTTCACAATCTAGAAGATATTCTAATGATGTAAACAGAGGATCACATGTTGGAAAGGAAACAACTGTTTCTATCTCTGGACTCTAAATCCATACTATCATTTTGTTTTCTCCCACTGGGAAATTGGGAAAAGTTACTTTAGCGAAAAAATCGATTAATTCAGTGATTATGCAATACTACTTTTCTAAGACTTCAGACTCAGTTATTTGTAGTTTGAAGGCAAAAAAAGTGCCTAATACACATGGGTACACATTAATTAGCCCCATGGCCGCTGTTCCCAAGTCCAAATGCCAACATAACCCACTTATACAAGTTCACTGGATACTAAACCTAATAGTAATCATATATAGACACATAACATTCCCAAATACTAATCTGTTAGTATGGGAACTATAATGCTACACAAAATTTATACAACAATACAACAATTCAATTGGATCATACTAGACTTGATAATAAACAACTACAAACTGACAGTTATTGTTCCAACACTAAACATAAGTGGCATGTTAATACCTAATTGGATCAAAGACAACCCTCCTTCTACAGTCTATCACTCTACTGATTTTAGCATAGCACCGTCCCCAGCCATGTGCCGCATGACCGAACCTCTTATGACTACTCTTAAAATGTTAAAGAGTAGCAATAGAAAAGAAAGAAGGCACATCTTAACAGTACTAGAGAGGTTTTGCAACCTCAAGGTTCCACAAACAGCAAACATAGGGATACATTTCTCGTAAACCGGTTGGCCAATGGTACACATGATACGAGACACACCTTACAATGATTTACATTGCATACGTAGTTTATCACATTGAGTAATCGCTGAACATGCCTTGATATAAGTATCCCCAAACATATTGTAGTACTATTTAAATCCTTTCAAAGGTTGATAACAACCTCACTAAACCTCTGAGAAACATAGGAACAGAAATGTACACATGCTTTTTCATCAACGGTGCTCTAAATAATTCTAACAGGTGAGACTTGGAGCTTAAAACTTTCTAGCACTCTGACAAGCTATAATGTGGCTAGGTGACAAAAACATGAAGTAAACCATTTGTCCATTCAAGTTAGGATTTGTTTTATGCAGGGAGTTCACTTTGTAACCAAAATAAAAACGATTATTATATTAGTAAGTCTCCTGAGAGGCTAAAACATTATACAAGAAGATCAATTTAATCATATCACTAATACACGTATCAAAGACTGTGGTAACATAAAAAAGTTGTCCCCATTTCAAGACATAGCGACATAGAAAATGGGAAAACCAAATAGTTTTTCATCTCCAGCTCATGCCCTGCCATACAAACCATAAAATAGCGCGCTACCAGTAATGACGAATCTAATTACCATTGAGTTCTCGATCCATTCGGAAACGGAGAAATGATGATAAGACGAAACGAATGAATAGCACAGCAGAAAATTATGATGAGTGGACAAGTAAAGGGGGGAACGGAATCGCAGCGATGAAAAAAAAAATCGAACGCAGAATCTGTAATGCTAACCTCCGATAACTCATGGTGAATCAAATGGAGGAGGCGATGGAGAATTGCAGATCCGAAATGACTATATAATTTCACGTCAAGATGTCTATTTATCACGACAGAGAATAGATGCCGTAGATCTGCACTACCAGGTGCTGTGCTGTGCTGCTGACTATAGTAGATCAACTTTTTCGAGTAAAGTCAATCGCAATTTTCTCTATTTATTTAACCTTCCAAACGTGGTCAAACCAAATTCCAGACCGACCAGAAAAATACATAAGGCTCTTTATTTATTTAACACTTCCTTTAACGTTTGATTTCAAATTTCATACTGCGTTTGATCCACTCGGGTCAGTATTATTTTCATTACAGGTATAGAGTATATAAGGCTCTTTTCTTTCTTTCTTTTAAGTCAATTTCACGCCTGTTACTATTCTCTCTCAATTTTTCTTAGGTACGAGCTCTTTAAGATGAGATCTTGCTCTAATCCTGCTCAAATTTATTAGAAACTTAATTGTAAGTATGTTTTTATGATTATCATTGTGTGAATCAGTTTCCTTTTTATTTTTTTGGTTCTAGGGCTTTGTTCACATTCGTCTTTTTTGTGATTCTTTTGTTGCTTGAGGTTTAATCATGCTTCCATATGAATTGAACAATGTTTTGATTCAAATCCGACCTCGATCATCAATTCAGGTATGAAAAAATAATGTATAAACGTTTTTAAATTCTTTCATATATGTCTATGTTCTCAACAATATTTCTTATGTTCTATGAAATATGTGATATGTTTTCAATCATAACCTGACGATCATTTTATGCTATATCTTTTTACAAGATCTTTTTAAATTATGTTATTTACTGTAATTTTTTATGTTCTTACTAATATACTCTATGTTCTCAACAATATCAACTTTTAAAAAAAAAAAACGGCTAAAGGGTGACTCGAACACCCAATCTATTGATTTGAGGTGAACTTCTTACCAATTAAGTTGCGCTTCGTTGTCTTCAACAATATCAACTATGTTTATAAAATCTATTCTTTTTTTATAGTGTAATCCATGTTCTATTCCACATTGCATCTTTCTTTCCATTTTTTTGATATCATAGTATTTGTTATTGAGATCATAGATTTTTTTTTTTGATATCATAGAGGCCTCTTTTGTGCATAGTTTTTGTTGTTGATGTCATAGTGTTTTCGTCGAGATCATAGCTTATTGTTTGTTTAATGTCTTATAGGTTCTCTTGGCAAGAAGGTGAAGAAGCGTAGAGGCAATAATAAAAATTCTCAATCTTGATGATGAAGGTGTTTAAAAAGAGGGATCTTATGGCGGAGGTTCCTATTAAGGGTAAAAAGATACTGGAGATGTGGAGCCTGCTAAGGAGGTTGTTGCTTAGAAGGGTGTTGTTTTAAAATTGATGGATGCAAATTTTAAGAAAATAAGAAGGATGATGAAGACAATGTCAGATTTTTTTGTATTTTGAACAATATGCTAACATTTGTTTGATTATGTGTTTTTGTCAAGTGTACAAACTTTGTGTTAATTGTTAAAGATATGTAATATATGCTTCTTCTTTTTGAGATTATAAATGTTTTTCCTGATATCATAAGGTTTCATTTTGAAATCACAATATTTTCAATTGGTATTATATTATTTTCATTTTGAAATCATAGTAATTTATGGAAAGGATATAGTAACTTAAAATAAAAACATAGACTTTTATCAGTCTAAGATTATAGTGCATATAATAGAGAACATAGACATTATAACTGAAATCATAGTCATTATAACATAAAACTTCATTTTAAAAGAGAACATAGTCATTATAATACATAACATAGCCATTATAACTGAAATCATAGCCATTATAACAAAAAATAACGGATAACATAGTCATCCACACGTCGTGTACTTTTGTTTCTACTTCTTTCACCTAGCTACAACTTAGGAAAGTGTTAGGACAGATGTTTTCGATTTTTGCTTATGGTTTTCCAACATGGCTACACATAAAATACTTCTGATAAGTTTTTCCATTTCATCAAGTATGTTCATTTTTGCATGTAAATCCAACTTTAGCAGCATGCTTTCTATATAACTGGTACATGTACTCCAAATTATTTGCATGTCTATCTATTAAGTTCCCTCAAACATCAAAATCATCACGATTAGTCACCGTTATCATTGTCAAACTGTCATTGTTTGAGTTGTCAACAATAATTATTGATGCAATTAACATCATAGAAGTAAAATATTTTATCATAGTAGTTACAATTGATCATAACAATAAATTCAGAAATTATAGTAGTTTTTTTTATATCATAGTTGTTTTGATTAAGAATATAATTGATATTATAGTGGGTTTTTTTTTATATCATTGATTAAGAATATAATTGATATTATAGTAGGTTTTTTTTATACCATAGTGCTCATATTTGACATCATAGCTGTAATAACCGCGAATTTTGCTACACATCCGAAATATTATTTAAAAATTAATTTTATTATCTCGAACGAGAAAAAAATTATGTAAGTGAGTTAGGTCGAATTTAGAAATTTAACGTCGAGCGGATTCGATGTTAAAAATAGAAAATAGTTTATTCCGAATAAAATAATATTAAAAATTATAAAATAAAAATTAATTTTCCGGTGGCTCGAGAACGACTTGACGAATGTCCAAGAATTGATTTTTTATTTTTTCGAAATTTATTTTCGAGTCATTTGGAAGCCAGAACGAATTAGATATATATGATAATGAAAAGACCAGATTACCCTTACTTCTTATTTTTCCCCCTTTACCAACAAGGGCATTTTAGACATTTTACGGACTTCATCTTCCCCAATTTGAAGAATCAAGTTACAGTGCTCATTTCTCCATGGCTGTGTCACGTTTTTCTCTTCTTCTTCTCCGTTCTTCATTCTTCTCGCTCTCTTCTGCTCAATCCGCGTCCATTCCTCCGCGCCAATTCGAGCTCG
>JAYMSP010004276.1:0-16770 GCA_036897095.1 Plantago elongata
TGTGATTTCGGATTTGAATTGACAAAGAACATGAGGATGTAATTAGTTTGCTACTTACTATGCAATATGCTTCAGGAAAATTTACCAGATTATCATCTTTCTAGTCCTTTTCATTTTAATAATCGTATTTCTTCTTATATTTTATTTTTGTCTCAGACCTGTTAATTCATATAATATTTTTGCAAGTGAATAATTCAATGGTTTATGAGGAGTTTAAAGTCATATACAAACATTGATAGATGATACACAATTATACTTGTAAATAGAGAACGTATACTAATATGACTTAACTGCTTGATGAATTTTATACAATTTAATTGTACCTACATTTACTTTTATTTTTTTTTATGTAGAATACTAAAGGTACAAGTTTGTTGGATAAACTTTAAAATTCATCATTTTTAGAAGATTGAAAAATTAAGTGAAATTAAAGGAAAAAAAAATTATTCGTAGCATGTTGCAATCATTCTAGTTTAATAATAGTAGCATTCAAGATTAATGTCTACTGAATCTTCTTATCGAGGTGAATTTAAAAATATGTTTAAAATATTTTTTTAATTTTAATAGATAAAATTATATGAGATTTAATAAAAAAGATACTATATGTCCAACCAACATTCCTATAATAAAATAAAAAATCTAGATTATATACAATAACATTAGTTTATTCCCTTTACATCAACAAGTTATAAGAGGTTAATGATTTAAACAGTGTTCTCTAGTAATAGAATGCATTGTGATACTTGTGATTTCGCGTCAAATCTAATTCAGGTAATTTCGGATCGTTTAAGTACACGTCGGATTCTTCGGGTCAATTCTAATTCGGGCCATTTCAGATCGAATGATTCTGTGTCAATTCTATATCAGGTCATTTCGAACAAGATGATTTGGGTCATTTCGGTTTCGGGTCAATTCAGATCGGGTATTTCGGGTTTAATTCTAAACTCGGGTCATTTCGAGTCGGGTGTTTCAGGTCAATTCTAATTTGGGTCATTTCGGATCGGGTCTGTTCGTATCATTCTTATCAGGTCGCTTCAGATCGGGTCATTTAGGATACACCTGGTCAATTCGTGTTTCGGATCATTTTCGGGTATGGCAATTTCAGATCATTTTCGGATCGGATCAGGTCTTGGTTCATTTTCGAATATGACGGACGTGATATTTTTGAGTCTACTTTAAAATACGGATCGGGTCATTTTGGATTTGGGTCAACGATGTCGTGTCTAGATCCAATTATACCAATCTTTAATTCTTCAAACATATATTATGAGAGGAGAAATAATTTTATGGTCTTTGTCGAAACAAGGCATTGGGTTTATATAGTACACTCTGAAGCGGACATTTCCATTGGATTTGAGCTTAAACCAAAGTTCAAGGGTCTAGGTCCGCTAGTCTGCCAAACTATTATGGACCTACTAGGTTTGCAACTAGCTACAAACTTGACGTTTGTCTTTAAGTCAAGAAATACCAATGAACGTTCCAAGTTCCAACTTTTTTCCAGGCAAGTAGTATGATCTTAATAATTTTATGAGGGACAGGAAACACTATCTAGCTACTTTATTTTTTTAAAGGATATTTCATTACTTGGTAGAATTTTTTATTTTCCTTCAAAGCATGCAATTCGCCTAATTTGAGGCATAAGAGCAGGACCGTACCGTTAAAATGGCCACGCCCCATGCAAATTTTATACAATTGACCCTAAGCAATAATACATATAAAATAAAACTCATATACAATAGTAAAAAGAATTAGAGAAAATTTTGTACATAATATTTATATTTTTTGAAATTCCATGAAACCAGTATGTAAGATAAGAATGAAAATAGAAAAAAAATAGAGGGAAGCATGAAAGGAAGAAAAAATGATAAAAGTATTTTTCAAAATCTTATGAGTCTTGAATAAAAATGATCATACCTTACCACTTGACTAATACAATTAATGATATTTTAGTTGCTTTGTATTTAGTTATAGATTTTTTATGAATGTATAGTACACTTTAGAAGTTTGGAACGTGACCCCAATTGTTTAGGGGCCCTATGCAATTGAACATACCGCGATACATCGCCTGGTAGAGAGTAGGAATTAACATATGAAGTATACTATTTAAATATAAATATCACAAACACATATCACATGTTCATAATTAATACGTTAACTATATAATATTTGAAATTATATACGTTATAGTGTTAAAAACATCAGAAAAGTAACATTTAAAGAGAGAAAGGAGATTGTTGTATTGAAGAAGAGTAAGGCTTTATTCTCTTCAACTGAAATTTACTGAACTGAACTGAAGTAAGATATAAATTATAACTAAGCAGAGTTGAACTGAATGGAATTGAACTGAAGAGAACAAAGCCTAAGTAAGTACATAGAGCCCAGATTAGGGTTTAGTTAGAGGAGAAAACTCGGGCTTTACTGAAGAAATACGATAAATAAACCAACCATATTGGTCGAAACTAACACACCTATCAAAACCCTAACTTATTTTTATAGTAGCCATCGATCTTCATCAACTCCAAAACCGATTGAATGGTAGATGCCATCTTCGTACAGAAACATAATACATAATGGACAAGGATTGATGATCCAATGCTACTGTAATACTCAACATCATACATTGCTTGAGAGTGAAAGGGTGAAGGATATATATGTAGATCACCACTCTCTTATAGTATGAGAAATTTTGTGTAAACCTAAAAATAAATCCGTACAACTACGGTCAAAAGCAGACAATATCATACCTAATGGTGGGTAGTCATGTTTAACCGTACCGATTCAATAGGCCGAGTCTCAATCCATTAGTGTTCGGGTCGTTAAAACTATATCGTTCAATGGAGGGTAATAATCTTGCATTTAGTTCCATCCTGCTGATTTTTCCACACACTCCTTGTATAAGTACCTGATTTTTGTATATGAATATGTATCACAAACACAATTACACAAACAATATTAGTTATAGTTTGTTCTCCAATAGCCATCACTACTATGGCTTATCATAACGTTCTCGCTACCCTCCTGGCTATTCTATTCATGATGGCTACCATAGATTTCACAGGTACATTTTTTCTCTATTTTTCATATAAATGTAGACAACTTTAAAGAACTTGCTTAAAATGTAGTAGCTATTTCATGATTGGTGCTAAACCATTAACTTTTTATATATATTATTCCAATGCAGTTGCTCAAGTAGGAGTTTGCAATGGGAGGCTTGGTAGTTCACTGCCATCTCCACGGGAAGTGGTGGCGCTATACAACCGATATAACATCCGAAGAATGAGAATTTACGACCCTGACCAGGCGACCCTCCAAGCTCTTGCAGGCTCCAACATCGAGCTCATATTAGATGTTCCAAACAGCGACCTGCAAGGCATCGCGTCAAGCAGAGATACCGCGTTTGCTTGGGTCCAGACCAATGTAGTGAACCATCCAAATGTCAAGTTTAGGTACATTGCAGTTGGAAATGAAGTGAGTCCTTCTACGGAACCCAGTAGACACGTCCTTGTTGCCATGTCAAACATTTACGACGCGATCCAATTGCATGGGTATGGGAACCGAATCAGAGTCTCCACCGCAACATGGAGCAAACTCCTCCAGAACACCTACCCACCTTCTAATGGGGCATTCACGAATGATGGGGAAGCATTCATACGCCCAATTATTCAATTTTTAGTGAACAAAGGACAACCGTTATTGGTGAACATATACCCTTATTTCGCTTACGCTGCTGGTGGAATCGACCTAAGTTACGCGCTTTTCACATCCGAGGGACATGATGTGGATGGACTTCGGTACCAGAGTCTATTCCAAGCCATGGTGGATGCTACATATGCGGCAGTTGCAAAGGTAGGAGTAGAAGGAGCTTCGTCTGTTGAAATCGTGGTGTCAGAGACCGGTTGGCCTTCAGCAGGTAACACGATGGCGACTGTGGAAAATGCAAGGACTTACATCACAAATTTGTTAGGGCGCGTGGGAGCCGGTACGCCTCGGAGACCTAGGGCTATCGAAACATACATATTTGCCATGTTCGACGAGGACCGGAAGACCGGCAATGAGACTGAGAGGCACTTCGGCCTATTCCGACCAAATCAAGAGTCCAAATACGGCATCCGCCCTTTTAACTAGTGATCAACTAGTCCTTATTGATATATAAGTATACCTTTACTCTTAAATACTCCATTCAATCATATGGAAAAATAATGCTCTAGTTGAGCTACTTTTGTTACATGCATCTATGTCGTTGTAATATCTAGTTAATTAATTTTCTATCGTTATCAAGTTAATAAATGAAGAACAACATTATAAATATATTTACCAAGTTGAATGTATAATTTCATGCCATCTTCTTTGGTATATAATACAGATAGAGAGATATACATGCAATGAGTCATGGTTTCTAATAGGTGAAGTTACAATAAAGCGTACGTGGATTTCATGTCTGTCGATTTTTCCTTTTCCATTGGAAAACTGTCCTATCGAGCCTCTCCTTTCGTCATTTGTTTCTCTACAAAAAGCGACTTTCCGTTCCTTCCCCTGTTTTTCGATTTCGACTGACCCCATCCCTTCAGCATGTCGACTACTGGGTTTTCTACTCCCGTGGTTAAAACAGTTCCTCCTCCGACCTTCACGGACACAAATCTCAAGCCGTACATTTCCGTCATCCTTGAATTGGAGAACTCGGAATATGCAACAATTGTTTCAAATTCATGCTCGAGCTAATCGTGTTTTGCACCACATTATCCGGCCTCCGGAAGGTAAGGAGAAACCAGCTCCCAAGACTGATGAAGAAATTGAAACGCGCTCTACCATTGATGCTACGGTCCTCCAATGGATTTATTCCAAAATTTCAAACGATCTCTTCAACACCGTTATCGAACCTGGTGCGACTGCTATGGAAGCTTGGGATCGATTGCGGGAAAATTTTCAGGACCATCAAACCTCTCGTGCTATTATTCTTGAGCAAGAGTTCACGTCTACCCGGTTGGAATACTTTCCCAATGTCTCCACCTATTGCCAACGTCTCAAGAGCTTAGCTGATCAGCTCAAAAACGTTGGAGCTCCTGTCCCAAATTGTCGACTGGTTCTTCAGCTTGTTTCAGGATTAACCGAAGCATACAAAGGCGTGGGTACTCAGATTCGTCATGGAAAGGTATTACCATCCGTCTTTGAAGCCTGTTCTTATCTTTGCCTAGAGGAACGGGAACTTGCTGCTACTATGTCTACAGGTACTGGGTCTGCTATGGTTACCGATGTTCGTGATTATCACTCCGATAATTTCAGCCAACCACGTAACTGGAATAATGGGAAGGGCAATGGACAAGGAAAGAAAGGTAAGAAAGACAAGAACATTGGTCAAGGCAGGACTAATGTTCAAACTAATACTGGAAGTTTGCGACCTCCGACGAATGTACCTTGGCAAGCTACACAACCAGGGAGCTGGCAGTGGGTACCACAATGGGTGCCGCAATTTCAGCCCCCATCGTGCCCGTTTCCCACACAGCCACCTGACTCGGCGTTTCGCTCGCCACCACCTCCAAGCCTATGCTACTTCTATCACACTTTATGGAACTTACGTACCAATGGATGTCAATGCAGCTATGCACATGATGAGCTTGAACCCGTATGCACCAACTTGGTTTATGGATTATGGAGCGTCATTGCACATGACCTCCTCGAACAGTACGCTCTCGTCTTATTCTAATTCAAGCTTTCATAATAATATTGACGTCGTAGGTAATGGCCAATTTATTCCGGTTAATGGACGTGGGAATACTACTCTGCCTTCCAAAAATCGTCCCCTTCATCTTATGCGTGTTTTGCATGCTCCTAAAATCATTAAGAATCTTATCTCAGTCAGCAAATTTACTTCTGATAATTCTGTGTCTGTCGAATTTGATCCTTATAGATTCTCTATAAAGGACTTTCAGACGGGGATGGAAACAATGAGATGTGATAGTCAAGGAGATCTCTACCCCTTCACCAACATCACCCTTCCCACCCACTAACCTTTGTCTTTTTCTGCTGTGTCATCGTGAACTCTACATGAGCGTCTAGGTCATCCAGGGTATGCTATTTTGGAGTCTCTTAGGTTAGACAAACATGTTGTTTGTAATACACCTAAGCCTACTAGTATTTGTCATTCTTGCATTCTCGATAAACATATTAAGTTACCGTTTGAGTCATCTTTCAATAAAACCTTGTTGCCTTTTGACATTATTCACAGTGATTTATGGACGTCATGTGTTTAAGTTCACTTGGTCATCGGTATTATGTGCTTTTTCTTGATGATTTCTCAAACTTCTTATGGACTTTTCCTCTTGCAAAGAAATATGATGTGTATGACTAATTCTTGATCTTTCGCACCTATATACTTACCCAATTTGAACCAAATATCAAAACCATTCAATGTGACAATGGTGGGGTGGGGGGGAGAATGACAATAATCATTTTGGGAAGTTTTGTGAGTCTAATGAATTATCTTTCTGCTTTTCTTGTACTCATACTTCTTCCCAGAATGGTAAGGCTGAACGAAAGATTGTCTCCATAAATAACATGGTATGAACCTTGCTTGCTCAAGCGTCGTTTCCCTCTTCTTTGTTGCACCACGCTTTAAACATGGCTACTTACCTCCTTAATATTTTACCCAGCAAACTCTTGGATCATAAATCACCGCTAGAAATATTATATCACCGTAAACCATCATATAACCATCTATGTGTGTTCGATTGCCTTTGCTACCCCCTTACACCATCTAGTACTTTTTACAAACTTCATGCTCGGTCCTCATCTTGCGTATTTTTGGGGTACCCAGATAATCATAGGAGTTATAAGTGTTATGATATTTCATCCCGTAAAATTGTTATTTCTCAGCATGTGATCTTTGATGAAACCAAGTTCCCGTTTGCTAGTCAAAATTCCTCTCCCGCGCAAAATTTAGATTCTATGAAACATGATCCCCTACTTCCCGTTTTCACTTAATGCCCGTTCCTAGGGTATGTACCCGATTGACTGTTGTCCAGCAGCCCTCCGCTACGAAGCAGTCCGCTGCTACCCAACAGCTACCCGACCTACCTAGTCTAGCCTCCCCTATTCCGCATACGCATCTGCCTCCTCCTCCACATCACACACCGCCACCATCTCCAGTTCAATCTCCACCTATTCAGGACCCACCAAATTGTCCAACTCAACTTTACCGCCCTAACCCCAATGTATATGGTCCTGGTTACGGTTACGAAGTCTCCCCTTCCACGTTTGTATATGGTCCAGCTCAGCTTTACCGCCCTTTTGAATCTAGCTACGGTTACGAAGTCTCCCCTTCCACGTAATCCAGTTTCTGTTCTTAGAGATCCAAACTTTGGCTATGAACGACGAATTTGATGCTCTTATTAAGAATAAGACGTGGGAGTTAGTGCCCCGTCCTCATAATGTCAATATTATTCGTTCAATGTGGATTTTTACTCACAAGTTTAAATTTAATGGTGACTTTGAGAGGCACAAAGCTCATGGGTATCGATTGTGGTGAAACATTTAGCCCTGTGGTTAAGCCAGCTACGATTCGCACAGTTCTGAATCTGGCTTTATACAATTATTGGTCAATTCACCAAGTCGATGTCAAAAACACCTTCTTGCATGGGGAACTTAAGGAGACAGTTTATATGCATCAACCTATGGGGTTTCGCGATCCTGCTCATCCAGACTAAGTTTGTCTGCTTCGAAAATCTCTCTGTTGACTCAAGCTCCGCGAGCTTGATACAGACGATTTGCGGACTATGTGGCAACATTGTGTTTCGTCAATAGCCGCTTGGATAACTCCTTATTTGTTTACAGCAAAGGCAAGGATCGAGCGTTTCTCCTGCTATACGTCGATGATATTATCCTTACTACATCCTCCGGCTCTCTTCGTTGTTCTATCATGGCACTCCTTGCTTCGGAAATTTCTATGAACGACCTAGGGCCATTAAATTTCTTCCTCGGTATTGCGGTTACTCGTCATAAACATGGGATGTTTTTGTCCCAAAGCAAGTATGCTGAAGAAATTATTGATCGAGCGGGGATGTTTTCATGTAAAGCAAGTATCCTTACTACTGTCAACAATCAACACAGTATCGCAATCTTGCTGATGCTCTTCAATACTTGACATTTACTCGACCAGATATCACATATGTTGTCCAACATATATGTCTTCACTTGCATGATCCTCGAGATGTTCACATGAATGCACTTAAACGCATCATTTGTTATATCCGGGGAATTCTTGCCACGGTTTACACCTTTACTCCTCCTCAAGTTCGACCCTTGTCTCGTATACTGATGCTGATTGGGAAGGGTGTCAATAAGTGAAATATATTATTATTATTGTACACAACTTTTTATATTTTAGTCAATAAGTAAATTATATTGTGTGGCGTAGCCACGGGTTAGAACTAATTAATTACTACTACTTGGCTATTTGGACGCAGTATTTGGTTTATGCACTTGACTCAATTTTCGTTTTCTGATTCACAGGGGAGCCCGAGGTCATTGCCGGTCATTGGGCTTCTCTAGTCTTAGTTTATATGGAATTCCTAGTCTACACATTTGAGTTTGAATACAATGACGGGAGTAGGATTGTCAATGGGTTGGGACCACAATAATCCATACTAAATCCAACCCAATCCACACAATTAGAAGGCTGTCCGGTCCGGTTCTGGTTTCAGGGACCGGAACCGGCCAGGAACCGAACCGAACCGACCGAAACCGGACCTGACTCGGACCGGATTACCGGTCCGGTTCCAGTTCTTGCACTTTTTTTTTCTTTTTTTCTTTTTCGAATTTTCTGGCAGCCTTTTGTATATACCCCTTCCACTTCCACTGTAACAATGTATCGGTGGAGATGAAGAAGACAACATAAAACAGCAATCCACATTCCATTTCCTTCTTGATTAAGCTACACAAATTTTCCAATTGTTAAATACTCACACAAACTGTAATTCCATTCATCAGTTGACTCCAATCCAAGAATCTGAATACATGGAGCAGCAACAGCCATTGTTATCTGCAGGTAATTCAAACTAAAAATTCCCAAATTTCCCAATTATGCGATCACTTTTCAATTTATATTGATGAATTTGATCAGGGAAAGGCCAAAATCGACAGATTGAAATCGGACAAGGTGGAGCTATGGAAAATGTGGTGGAATCAATGGTGGAGTATGGTGGTAGGGCAGTGTGAGCGGAGGGACGATCGATCGGAGTGGTTGGAAGATGAGACATGGTTGTGGAGAAGAAGAAGTTGGCGATGAGATGAACTCCAGCTTTAGGTTTCACAAAGAGGTATTCGACGGAAATGTGAATAGAGCAGATTCAATCGGGTTTAGGTTATCAATGGTTTTCTTTTGGGTTTTTTAATTAAATTTCCGGTTCCGGTTTTCAAGCTGACCGGTTCGGTTGCGGATTTGGACCCAATATACTAATCAAATGGTTAGGTTTGGCTTGGTTGAAACCATTGACAAGCCTAGAGTGGAGACATTTTCAAACATTAGCTATATTACATTATTATAATTTATGTTAGCATGTCAAATATTTATGTAGAATGTATATGATCGGTTCTATATTCCATAATTTTAAATAAGATTTTTATACAAATTTTATTAAATGATAAAGCTACATATATTTATAAATCTAAACAAATTTGTTTTTAAAATTGAAATTTTGAAAATTATGTATTAAATATTAAGATTGAAATTGTAACGACTCAGACCAATTACGGGTCGGTGCGCTTTCTTATTGGCACCTCTCCGGGTGATATGTTGGCCTCACTGTACCAATGTAAGTCATTATCCATGTACTTTATCCTCACTTGTGCGTGAACCGAGATACTTTACAGTTGGTCACACATTTTAGGATTCATCTAGACCAATCACGCTTAACTCTGGAGTTCTCGTAGTTGAATTTCCGAATAGAAAGGTGCACGTTCTTGATATATATGAGTAGCATTCACAATTTCTTTAAGCTCTTTAGACTTGACTTGAAATTTTGGTGCGTTGCAGATATAATATTAGATTTTAAAAATGTGCTACTCCTGAGAAAAATTCATGTGTCGCCCCTGTTACTATATGGATCTAATTAGAACTGGCAATCGGGTCATTCGGATAGGGTTCGGGTCGGGTCAATTTGGGTCGGGTTATTCTAGTCCACTTTTTATTTCGGGTCAGGTCGGGTGTTGTTCGGGTTCGGATGCTAACCGAGTTTGGATCGTTTCGGGTCATTGATATTTCCGAGCCGCTTTGGATCGGGTCGGATCGGGTCACTATACATCCAGGTCACTTTAGTTTCGGATGTTATTCGAATTTGGGTCCTTTCGGATTTAAAAAAATCGAATTGTTTTGGGTCAAATATTTTCAGGTTTTGGGGCGTTTTCGAACTAAACTATTTCGGATTGTTTTGGGTCCAATATTGAGGTAATTTTATGCAATGCACATTTTTAATATACTATACAATAATACTTTGTTACTGTTGAAAGTCTCTTTATTCTAACTTCTAACTTGTGAAAGATTTCTGTAATTAGAGTTTTGTGATTTTGGATTTGAATTGACAAAGAACATAAGGATGTAATTAGTTTGCTACTTATTATGCAAAATGCTTCAGGGAAATGTACCGGATTATCATCTTTCTAGTTCTTTTCATTTTAATAATCATAATTCTTCTTATGTTTTATTTTTGTCTCAGACCTGTTAATGCATATATCAAGTGAATAAGTCAATGGTTTATGAGGAGTTTAAAGTCATATTCAAACAATTGATAGATGATACACAATTATACTTGTAAACGCAGAACGTATACTAATATGACTTAACTGCTTGATGAATTTTATGCAATTTAATTACACCTACATTTACTTTTAACTTTTTATAGAGTATTAAAAGGTACAAGTTTGTTGGATAAACTTTAAAATTCATTCTTTTTAGAAGAATGAAAAATTAAGTGAAATTAAAGAAAAAAATATATTAATCGTAGCATGTTGCGATCATTCTAGTTTTATAATAGTAGCATTCCAGATTAATCTGGAATATTCTTATCGAGGTGAATTTAAAAATATGTTTAAAATATCTTTTTAATTTTAATAGATGAAATTATATGAGATTTAATAAAAGAAATACTTTATGTCCAACCAACTTTCCTATAATAAAATAAAAAATCTAGATTATATACAATAACTTTAGGTTATTCCCGTTACATCAACAAGTTATAAGAGGTTCATGATTTAAACGGTGTCCTCTAGTAATAGAATGCATTGTGATACTTGTGATTTCGCGTCAAATCTAATTCGGGTAATTTCGGATCGTTTGAGTACACATCGGATGATTCTGGGACAATTCTAATTCGACCCATTTCAGATCGAATGATTCTGGGTCAATTCTTATTCGGGCCATGAAAGAACCGCAAATTTTTTATACGATATTAATTATTATTTTAACTGATCAGTGACTACTAACTCGATGAGTGCAAATGTATTTGACTTTTAACAACGACTCAAATTTGGAAATTAACGACCGGTTACGATCGCCATTTAATTACGAATAAGTGTTAAATTAGTACCTGATTAATTAAATAATAATAATAATAAGAATAATAAAATAAAAATATTTATTTTAATTTTTATATGGCTTTAGTTCATCTTAAATATCATCCGGGAATTGATTTCATATTTTTTCGAAATTTATTTACGAGCTGTTTGGAGTCCAGAAGAAGCCAGGTCTATATAATGGTGAAATGACCATTATACCCTTAAAATCCATCTTCTTCTCCAACACACCTCCCATTCAAATCGTTTAAGCCGTTCATCCACCATCCACGCCGCCTTCACCAACCGCCATCCGCCAGGAGAAAGTACCAAATCGCCCATGTCACCGCGTGGCTAAGGTCGCACGCATGGGAGATGCGTGGAAATCGGAGAAGCTACCGTGGCTGAGTAACCGGACACGCGGCGACATCCGGCCGCAGCTCCGACCACATGGTCGGCGTTTCGCTCCTATAAATACCGATCACCCTCACCGTTGTCCCTCACACAGCCTCTTCCGCCTCCTCTCCATTCCACCACCACTACTCGTACTTCCCTCTTCTGCCTTTTCCGCCACTTCACAGCCTCACTCCGCCACCACCACACGCCTCTCAACCGCCCCATATTCACACCGGATTAGTGTTGTATAAGCGACCAATTTTTCTAGAAGTATCCCTCCTTTTCGATTTTCTTCAAATGTGGATTGGAAAACTGAGTGATTAATTATTGCCTACAGCCTCCTTACTTTCCTGCCGCCCTGTCACCACCGCACAGCCAACACCTCGATTGCCTGTCAGTCGGTTATCGACGACTCTACTTGCCTTCCCTCTGTTCGCGCGCTCGCATTCTGTTCGGTTAGTGCCACCCTCTTTTCTCGTTTATACTCGAATTTTGGGTTGGGAAGGAAAAGAATTGTGTAGCTGTGTTGTTTGAATTCCCTTTAACAGTTTGAATTTCCTAGTTTAGCTTGTACTACATACTGTATGCTTGCGTGCCTGAGATAGATGTAGTTGTCGACTGGCCGTCGACCGTAAGCTAGTCACCGCAGGTTGCGGACTGATTGTTTAGGTGGAGTCTTGGTTGAATTGTAGCTATACTGTGTTAATTAAAATGGATTGTTGCATGCCTGTTCATGTGTCACACCGGAACCATAATAACACAATTAATTATTTAGGAGTTTGGTGGAACCTATTGGAGTGAAATGAATATAAAGATAAACAACAGGTTAACTACTGAGCTATTAGGTCATTACCTTAGTTAATCTTTGTTGCTTGGTTACTCGACGTTGATTCGAGTGATGTTAGTTGTTAAGGAGTCGATAGCTAATGAAGTCAAGGCGTCGTGTTTGGTTGGTGACTTTTAAGTTAGAATTTAAAAAAGGCAGATCGGGTAATGTTTAATTACGAGTTGAGTATAGTGGTAATTTGATGAAATAGTCGGCCTGTCATTTGATATCTAAGTTAGCCACTTGCGCGTCGTATCTTAGGTTTTGAATTAGAGTCAAGCATGAAAACCTGATTACGTCAAGTTGTGTGCGTCTCGTCACATCATAAGATTATTTATTATGCATAAGCATAGTCGTTGCTTACCTAGCACATCATAAGGTCTTTTAATTATTTAGCGTTGAAATTAAGTATTATTGTCCATTTATCAGGAATTACGAAGTCGCGTAGCTTGCAAGATATTCAAGGTGAGTGATTACGAGCTTTCGGCATCCAGCCCTGGGAAAATTGATACCGTTCATTACTTGTAATTTCCAAACATGTTCCTGTTTACGCACCTGTCTGTCTAACTCTGACTGCGGCCAACCGACAACGACCGACTGACTCCGACTCGATTACTGATTTCGATTAATAACTGTATAATTGTTGATGACTTGTATCTAGAAGTACTTAACTTGTATTAACCTGATATTGAATTGTTCCAGTTATTGATTGATATTGCATCCTGATTCCGTTTTACTGATCCTCATGAACTGCATAGCACGAAAACAGGTTTTGAAAAGCAACCACACACTGTTTTTGAAAATTTTGGGAAATCGTACTGGTCGACATTGTCGACATACTGACTGCAACCTGCAACCTGCAATGCTATCTTTTTCGGTCACCACTGACTGTACAGCCATTCAAACGGTCTGGATTTTATGAGTTGTGATGGGTCGTGCTTGTCATTAAAAGCATCTCTCACTCGCGGTCACACCGCCACTGTTAAGACCAATACCTGATCAGTTCGGTCTAGCCCAACACAGTTACTGTTTAGTACTGTGAATCTGGCACCTTTCATGTGCTATGATCACTGACTGACTGATACCGGTTTCCCCACTGTTTAAAACTGCATGATCAGCATGTTGTAGTGGTTTGCTATATTGTTGCATTCATACTCATACTCATGCATGCTTGATTATCCTCACTGAGTCTATATGACTGACACTCTCCTTGTCCTAATACTGCTTTTCCAAATTTTGAGCACGATTAGAGGACCGGGTAGCTAGGTAGATAGACAAACTCGGGCTTGTTTCCGCTGCAGATCTTGTAGATGTGTGTTTTGATTTTCAAATTATAAACTACATTTCGGGTTGTAATAATTATTACTTTGATATATTTATGTATTTAGATGTTCGGCACAATCCTTGATGTCCGGACCAGACCGGGGCCTTACAGAGTGGTATCAGAGACCGATTTGGACCAATAAGACTGTGACGTACTTCCAAATACCAGCTCCTATAATATTTTCAAAAATGGGGAGGGGAGAGACACATAAATATACACTGTTATTATCTATATGTTACTGACTTCGATAGATGAGCGACGATGGAAGTCGAGACTGGGAGAATGAGAGGAACTTTGTACAGTCATTGGTCGACGAAGCCCATGCCGGGAGAATGCGCACCCGGCAAGTAGCTGAGCAACTGGAGGCAGAACGAAGGGCCCGCGCCCGCAGCCGTGAGCGTCTCCGCGCGGTAGAACACCGGATGCACTCTATCCGGAACGAGATGGAATTTGTGCGGACCGAGCTGTCCCACATAGAGAATGCTTTGGACGATCCACTGTCACCACCTCCAGCGATAGCCCCGCCGCCACACCCGGCTCCTTCGGCAATTGTTGGAGGAGGTATAACATTGCCGGACCGAGTGGTACAGCTACCGACGCCCGTGGATACCGGATGACGGCCCGGAAGTCCACATATCCATATCACCAACATCCCCTGGCTCCGCACTACACCTCTTCCGAGGAGGAAGACCCGTCCGAGGACCCGAGGCCAGACAGATATGGCACAGATGACGAGGAGTCGACCTCCCGTCGCTAGAGGGCGATGAGTTTTAGAAAGTTCGTGTATATTAGTAGTCTCAGTTTGTTCTAGGACTAAGTGTTATAGAAATATTGTTTACTTAGCTGTTTAACCGTGAATAAACTGGTCAACTCGACCAGGAGTTCTATAATTACTGTAATCAAAAAAAGGATTTAGGTATCAATCCTAATTTGAATTTATCTTCTTTCAGTCCCATAGCTAACCTGAACCTTAGCTAAAGAAAGTAGTAAGCCCTAAGGTAAGACCTTCTGGGGGAATCAGGTTATGGGAGGAATGTTCTGTAGAATTCGAGTATTGTTAAAGAATTGCCTATTATTATCCCACCTGTTATCGTATCTGCAACTGGTCGTTAACTGAGTTACACGCCCTTTCTGTATTTCAGACAAATAAGATGTCTGAATCTAACAGCCCGCAATCCGAAGCCCAGGGTGAAGAGTTCACACCACCACAACTAGCTTCACCAAACCAAGAGGTAACCCCTCCGACTCCCGGAGCGGGAGGAAACGAAACCAGAGGAAGCATGCAGGAGATGCTATCCTTTTGGACCTTTCTCACTTAGCAGTGGCAAAACCAGCAGTCGCTGATTACTGCAGCTCAGTCGGCAGCCGTACAGAGCGACGACCAAGTACTGGAACGCTTTCTTAGGTTCAATCCTCCAGTTTTCTTTGGGGAAACCGATGACAAGAAAGTGGAGGAATTTTTGGCTCGATTGGAAAAGATCTTTGATTTTTTAAGTTATACTGAGGAACAGAAAGTCAAGTATGCCACCTACCAGTTAGAAGAAGCTGCGAGAAACTGGTGGGTACTGGTAAACAGGAGATGGAACAGGAAGGCACTCAATCGACACGGAAGAATTTTGTGCAAGAATTTAATGATAAGTTTGTGCCCGAGGTAATACGAAATGCCCGAGAACGGGAATTTTAGGAACTAATCCATGGAAATAAAAATGTGAGTTAATATGAAGCGGAATTTTCCCGCCTGATTCAATATGCTCCTCATTATTGGGATGATGAGAAGCGAAAAATTTGCAAGTTCGTGGAAGGCCTAAGGTTGGAATTACGCCGGGCCTTAGTTTTAGCGAATCATGCAAGTTATGTCAAAGCTACGGAAAAGATTTTACAGGTTGAAGCAGAGTTTAAGGAGATAAGGAAGCTTGAGGAGAAGATTAATATGAATCAACCTGAGAATTCCTCATCTTTTAACAAGCGTCCGATGGAAACTAGAGTTCTTGAGCAGGCAAGAGGAAACCCTCGCCCCCGGGTTGAACCTGCTCACCAGAATCCGCCACCAAAGACCCCCGCCACAACTACCTGCCTTTTTTGCAGGAAGTCAGGCCATATTGAGACACAATGTTGGTACAAGAATGGACGATGCCTAAGGTGTGGAAGCGATCAACACCGTGTTCAGAATTGTCCATCTACATCCTCAAGGGAGTCACGCCCCAATGCTCCAGCAAATGCTAAGCCCGCTGGTCGCCAGAATGTCCGACCTAGAGCGTTCATGATGACAGCAGAACCAGGAAGTTCTGCGGCACCTAATGCCATTGAAGTAGTGTAATATCATATAGGGTCTACACTAACTGCGCAGTTGAGTATCTGGGTGAACGTTAACTAGCAGATTTGATAGAGATAATGTTAGATACGCATGACTTAATTTTGGGCATGGATTGGTTGTATGTACACCATGCAATACTTGACTGCCGAAATCGACAAATTTCCCTAGGAAAACCAACCACCTTTGAAACTCCCACATCTGCCCAAACTTGAGTGATATATGCAGCTAAGGCATGTAAATGCTTAAAGTGTGGATGCCATGACTATCTAGCCTACTTGATTAACCCTGTATTGGACCAAACTAAGATAGAAAATGTTGAGGTTGTAAGGGAATTTCTGGATGTATTCCCGGAAGAACTTAACACGCTCC
>JAYMSP010004277.1:0-16764 GCA_036897095.1 Plantago elongata
GAGCTTCAAGCTATTTCTTAGATCAGTATGAATTTGTATATGTTACTATGTGTAACATTTTTCTTGCACAAGTGTGAGTACATTATTGAACACTTGGCATGGTCATATATATTCCTATCAGATTCGAGAAGGCAGGCTACAGGGCATTCGTAAATGCCTCGTACATGAATTCAGAATTGTTTGTCACGTGCTGCGGAGAGAGATTAGCAATGATCACTTTGAGGTACATATAGATCAACTCAGTCATTGTTTCATTTGACAAGATACTTTCATATGAGAATCTCATATATATCCGCAATACAGGGCTGCAGGGCTATTTTGTTGGAGAAAGACAAAAACCCGAAGGTACATGCATTTCTTTTCCCTCTTTTAACATGGTATTTCATGCAAGGTTTCCTGTCATGCAGTCATAATAGAAAAGAATCGAGTTTAGGGTTCTAACCTTTGCTGAGAGAAGCTTTTCCTCTTCCTGGGTTTGTTTTGCATTGGGAACCTGCCAAGATTGAGCTGGTTACGGATGAAATGGTTGGTCGTTGCTTTTTGAGTGTGGAAGATGATTACTGGGAGGACATCAAACTCCAAGTGAGGCCGAATATGCCTTCATGGGCCATCTCAAACCTCTAAATGTCAAGCAAGAATATTCAAAAGAGCTAACACGTTGAGTTCGATCCAGTTTAAAAGCTCGTACTGATTTCAATATCGTACTTGAACATAAATGTATAAGCAAGGCAGGTACTAAAAAAGTTCAGCACAAAATAGACTTTCAACTATCAAGTTCGTTGATGTGTCCGTCTAGATGATTTGACCATGCCTGCAACAGAGATCTTAGAATATAATAAACCGAAAGGCATTTGCAAACTCTGAGCAAATTTTGAATTGTAGGATTAAAGAGAAAATTCCAATCTCAGAACCAATCGCAATAACACAGTATATACGACAGCATACAGAAAATTATGGATTCAATACGAGATCACGGCTGTTTTTTAGTCAATGTAGGTAATAAAGCCATAGCTTCACCACCAATCACAATAACTTCCCCGTCTTTGAAGCAGGTTGTTAAGAATTTCACCCTGCAATGATGATCATTTCATAATCCATGGTATGATAAGATAAAATACAAGGTTACCGTAAAGCACATTATTCGTACATGTACGATCCTTTCATTTGATGAATACTGCTGGCCTGCACTTGAGCCGCAATCTCATCTCCAACAAAAACTGGGAACCTGAACTCCAGAGTCTGCTTCACATAAACAGCTCCAGGCTACACATTGCAAAAACACTGCTGTCATTACTGTGACTAGTATATAAATAATTAAATATAATAGGAATACGTACGAAATGGGATGCAATGATTCGAGGAAACAGGGAGGCAACAAGCATTCCCGGCACAGGGACATCTTTGAACCCTGTTTGTTTTGCACACTGGAGATCAAAGTGCAACGGGTTATGATCATGTGTGAGCTTCGAATACTCGGTAATGTCGAAATTCGTAAAGCTCCTAGCTTGTTTCAGGATATCCCCGAGTTTCAGGAGGATTCCTGTTGGAGAAGAGGAGTAGTTCACAGAGGAAATGAGGTTCCACAAGGGTCGTGGCTTCATCGCTTTTACTGTGCCTTGAGTTCTTTTGAGCAATTAAACAAACACTTGGCGGGTGTCTGTCAATCACAAATGTAGTATATTAATAAATCATTGACGAAAAGCTAAACAAACTATTGAATTACATATCAAAAGTAAGAACTAAAAAGAGATACCTTTTAGAATTCATCCATTTACAGATTCTTCATTGAATCGAACTGTGTTTAAAGGGTGGTGTTTACACTCTCAACTCTCAACTCTCATCTCTGAAACAATCTAACGAACTAACGGCAACTTATCTGAAAAGTAGTTTATGATGCTTCTTGGGCCAATTTCATGTACGACCCATCATATATATTTGCATTGGCCTGCCTCATATAGTAGTATTGGTTTTAAAAAATCCTTCGACCAGCCCAATCATCTACCCACATAGTCCTGGCAATGGGTGGATAAAATCCAGCCCATTGCCCAAATTTAAATTTGGGATTGGATTGTGTTATATTCAAAATTAAAATGTAACTTAACCCAATCCAAACCCATATAACCATGTAAATTTATGATCGGGCTAGGTAAAGGTCGAGGAAAATCCAACCCAGCCCAACCCAAATTTACAGATATACACATATTACAATACACACGCTTCTGTTCTGCAGACTTAGTAGACATCTCTTCCCCAACCAAACCGTAGACTTAGTACACATAAGATCCGAGGAATATATTTAACATTGGGCTAAATAATTTTTTAAGAAGAGTGTTGATTATAAAAAATATATAACTCAACATTATAGATGCCGTACTAAAATACTAACTGAGTAACCTTCCCCATCTTACTTTGGTGAGCAGTTTTAACAAGTTTAATAGCTAAGAAGTACCTCTATAATGCATATTCATATTCTTTTGTTGATCTTTTTATCATCTTTCACACACACACATATGTGAGTCTTACTACTTAATGTAAAGTAATATAATTATTTTTATTTTTATAGAATGTATCTTTTAATTTTTTATTTAGTATTATATAATTAATTAATAATATTTAAAATAATATGAAATATAAAGTTTTAAAAGAAATACGAAAATAATGTAGTTTTAAAAGAAATGAAAAATGAAAACGAAAGTTGTTAAATGATCAAATAAAATTTCAACAGTATTCTGGACTAAATACAAACAAGGTTTTGTTATCAAATGGAATTTATGGTCCAATTCGGAGGTGTCACAGTCAATGAACAGTGAAATGATACCCATTAATCGAAAATTTCGAAACAAACGTATGAAGTGGCTTTTATCCATATCAGGTTATAAATAGTTGAGCACAAATTACTTGTGAAGTATTCAGTGTAACTCTTTCTCAGTTCACGCGTAAGCAAAACATGAGTTACTTGAGCTTAACATGATAATAAAATACTTCCAAGGCACCAATTTATAAATTTGCATATACTTAGTATTTATAGAGTTGACTTAATTTTACCCCTTTTTGTTTTTTTTATAGGTAATATAGTATACTTATAGGTTCTAGAACACCCGCATATTTTACATACCTAGTAATTTAATGCATAAGGCTTGAGCAAGAAATAATACTCTATAAACTACGGCATATTATTTAGGAAAGTATGCCTCTTAAACTCTATATGTCTTTAAAGGCAAATATAAATCTTACCTCAAGAATATCGCTATTTAGTATAAGATTAAACCTAATCTATAATTAGGCGCCTACCTTCCTTGCGTATGTATAAGACCGAATGGAACCGAATCCATTCGATTTCTAAAAAAGATTGAGACGCTCATTACCTTGCCCCTATAAGTAGTAGCATTAAGATCATCAAGGTATCTTCTTGGAAACTTTATAGTACTATAAAATAGGTAATTAACTTGGTGGATTTAGACAGTAAAAGAAGAGTATTTATAAATATAGCTTTATAGTAGAAGTACAGACATAGTTATAAGGTACTGTAGCTTCTTGTTTTTATTTTTTTTTACGTAACTTTGTTACGCAAATATATACTATAGATTTCCTGAAAATACCTTTTTTTGAAAAAGATTAAAGTAAGGACATTCTCTATAGATCTATAGCTCAAAAGAAATGAAGCATTTTTAACGGATTATAATTTCATCATTTAACATATGACCACTTTTTTAATTTCTGAGTAGTTATCGATTTGCTTAAGTGGCTATGGTACAAATGCTGCCTAATGCTGCCTAGAAGTCTTTAACCAATCACTTTTTAACCTTCCCAGCCAATATATTCAATTCGACATACAGTTAAGCAGGCAACAACCATGGCAGGAGGTAATAAAAGCGTTGCCGCCAATTAGTAAATATGATGGATTATGGTACGTACTGGTACGAATGGCCCCTTTCTTTCAGTATATATTGACGTGTGGTATATAAAATAAATTGAATTAAATTGAATCACATTGAACTAATGAATTTTCAGTCTAATAAAACAGAGACTAAAAATGTTAAATTGTCCAAATAATCCACTATACTATGAAACATTCATGTTCATTCATCTTTATTCGTACACATTCAACAAACTTTCCAGTATTTTCTAATTAATGTTAAATACTAAGTACACCAAACATTAATTTATTACAAGTAAATTTTCAAAACAATTTTACATCTTACCTCTGAGGTAACATTCATATATGTAAGAATGTGATGAGATCGGGTTCTCATTATATAATTTCGTTTGCTTTTGGTAAGATTATGAGAATTGAGAGTTATTGACTCTTCTCTATTAATTCCTCTCTCTCTCTCTCTCTCTATCTCACACACACACACACATATATATATACACGAAATAAGATACAAGTTATAATTGAATAAGAAAATTAATATTATAGCTAAATTATACTAACTCTAGACTACTAATATGATAAATATTCTACATAATATTTACATATTCTATCACACCCTCGCAGTTGAAACTGGAGGACCACGAGCACTGAGATTGTCCCTAAAATCATCAAATAAAACCTATGGAAGTCCCTTAGTGAAGATGTCCGCAATCTGATATCGAGTAGGAATATGAAGTACTCGAACTTGTCCTTTTGTAACCTTTTCCTGAACAAAATGAATATCCATCTGGATACACTTCGTTCGTTGATGTTGTATTGGATTCCCCGAAAGATAAACACCACTAATATTATCAAAGTAGACTAAGGTTGCTTTGTCAATCGGGCAATGTAGCTCTAATAGTAAATTACGCAGCCAACAAGACTCTGCTACGATATGAGCTACACCTCTATACTCCGCTTCAGCACTTGATCGAGATTATGTCATCTGACGTTTCGAAGACCACGAGAAGAGGTTATCCCCAAGAAACACACAGTAACCAGAAGTCGAACGTCGTGTATCCGGACAACCACCCCAATCCGCATATGTACAGGAAGTTAGGGTCGTATAGGATGATAAATATAGATGCAACCCAAAATGAAGAGTGCCATGTAGATAACGAAGGATTCTCTTAAGAGCATTCATATGACTATCCCGAGGATCATGCATGTGTAAGCATACTTGCTGAACAACGTAGGAGATATATGGACGGGAGAAGGTTAAATATTGAAGTGCACCATCTAAACTCCGATAGAGAGTCGGATCCGCGAAAGGATGCCCCAACACATCGCTAACTTCTGGCTTAGTATCAAATGGCGTTAGTGCGGATTTGCAAGAAGTCATGCCAGCCCTGTCGATGATCACTTCTGCATACTTGCGCTGAGATAAAAACATACCTTGCGAATGTCGAGTAACCACAATACCAAGGAAATAATTCAAGGGACCAAGGTCTTTCATTGCAAATTCTAATGCGAGGAGCCTCATAATTGTGCAGCGAAGAGAATCTGAGGAAGATGTGGGAACAATGTCATCAACGTACAGGAGGATGTATGCCATATGTGACCCATGTCGATAGATAAATAACAAGTTGTCCGACTTGCTATTCACAAAACTGATAGAAGACACAAAATCTGCAAATCTCCTGTACCAGGCTCGTGGAGCCTGTCTTAGGCCATATAGTGATTTGCGAAGTAAGCAAACATAGTCCCGGTGAGTGGCATCTCTAAACTCCATCGGTTGATGCATGTATACTATCTCATGAAGAGCTTTGTGTAAGAACGCATTCTTTACATCAAGCTGATGAATAGACCATTGCTTAGATAGAGCTAAGCTGAGAATCGTTCAAATTGTAGCCGATTTCACGACCGGGCTGAAAGTTTCACCACAATCAATACCAACTTGCTGAGTTGTACCATCATCCACAAGTTGGGCTTTATGTCTCGCAAACGAGCCATCCGAGTTGACTTTATGAGTAAAAATCCACATATACCGAATAATGTTCACCCCCGCAGGACGAGGTACCAATTCCCAAGTGTTATTTTGCATAAGCGCATCAAATTCTTCTGCCATAGCTAATTTTCAATTTTGATCACGAAGGGCCGCAATCGGTGTTCGAGGAAGAGGAAATTTTTGAACCTTTGCAATATTAACATAATACGCACCAAAATACTTAGGATTTCGGCGAGATTTATGAGGAGGAGGGGGCTGAACCGGTGGGGGTTGATATGGAACCAGGCTGGTGGGTGGTGATTTTGAGCTGGAGAGGGTTCGATTCTGTCGAACCGGGCTAGAATCTTGTTGAACCGGGCTAGAGAAGGGCAGAACCGGGATAGGTGGCTGCTGAATGGGCAGAACGGATCGACCGGGCGAGAGATCTGGACCGTTTGCTGACTGTAACCATTGGTTCGGCTGTACAGGTGAGCGAATCGGGTTGGTCAGATGTTGATTATGCGCAACCGGCTGGGCAGGTGATTGGACCAGGCTGGAATCTTGCTGCTGGTTTAACACTACTGGTTCAGTGGCTAGTGCAGCTGTGATCATGGATTGATTCGGCCGGGTCTAGTGAGGCAGCCGGTGGAGGAACCAGAAGTAATAACAAGCGATCATTCCTCATTTGAAACCGGGCGATGTGGTTTTATATCCTCTATGATTTTGCGGATATCCCAAAAAAATACAAGGTGTAGACTGAGCTTGCAGTTTATGGATAGTAGTGGATGAAATGAGAGGATAACATAAACACCAAAAAACCCGAAGATGAGAGTGAGAAGGTTTTCACTTATAGAGTAGTTCAATCGGGGAAGCATTAGCCAGAAGCTTGCTAGGTAATATATTCAACAGATAGGTAGCCATGTGAAGAGCATGATGCCAAAAAGAATATGGGAATGATGCATGAGTCAACAAAGTACGAATGATATTATTGATGGATTGGATTTTTCTCTCAGCTTTCTCATTTTGAGAGGAAGTATATATGAGGACAAGATAACCGGAAACTCATCCCATTAGACTCACAGAAACAAGTAAACTGGCATTATCATATTCCTTCCATTATCGCACTTGGATGTTTTTTATATTTCTTTCAAATTGAGTCAGGATATTGGTACGTAATTCTAGGAATTTGGTAAATGCATCTGATTTCTTAGCAATAAGAATGGTCCATAAGAAATTCGAAAAATCATCAAAGAAGAGAACATAATAGCGATGTCCAAGAGAACTTAAAACATGCGAGGTCCAAAGATCACTATGAATAATATCAAATGGTAACAATGTATTAGACAAAGAAGAATCAAAAGACAACCTAACATGTTTCCCTAGATTGCAAGAACGATAGGTACTCAATTGAGTAGACTTTTTGATAGTAATACTACGATCGAGTCTAAGCGAATCCAAAATAGATGGTCCTAGGTGTCCTAGGCGAGCATGCCAAATTGGTGGAGAGAAAACAACAAACGCATATAGAGTGGATATAAATTGTCCTGACTATCACATCTCATGATGGCCACCCCCTTCTGCAAATCCTTCACAGAATGGAAACAGAGTTATCAGAGGTAAACTTACGTACGAAAATAAGATTCTTAACTAAGTGAGGAGCATGCAAGACATTACGTAAAGCTAAAGGAGAATTAGGGGAAGATAAGCATGTATGTCCCGACCTATGAATAGGAATAAAGTGATCGCTTCCAACAATAATACTCGTATTTTGATTGCTCATTAGAAAATAAGTTGAAAGATTACCATATGAGGAAGTCATATACTCATATGGGAAGTTGCACCAGAATCCATATACCAAGTGGGTTCCTGTTGCAGGCTCATGGTATGCATAGCAGCTTCCACATATGTCGGAACATAAGAACCTTGGGGTGCCATAGTCGCCGTATAGATCTGAAGAGCCGGAGACCTACCCATAACACCAGATTGTGGGAGGGTTTGTAGAGCAGCATACCTTGGAGTTCAATTTTGAGTAGGGATCGGACAGGGAGGTGACTGTGGTTCGGGGACCCACTGCCAGTGCCCTTGAGGGGTAGGCGGGGTAATATACTGGGGGGCGGGAGCATGTTGTTGTTGCGTGCCAGAGGAACGGCCCGCCCCTCCACCGCGTTTGTTGCCACGTCCGCGGTTTGACTTATTGCGTCCGCGTCCACGACCTTGGCCTTGACCAGTGGTATAGTTTCCCTGATGAACATCATCAGAAGAAACTAATAAAGCAGACCCTGAGTTATGGCTTACCATGTTGGAGAGCTCACGTTCATCTAGGCATAAAGAAGAACGAGCCTCAGAAAATGAGGGCAAAGAATTGGCATGTCGAATTTGCGTTCCAACTCCTCTGTATGCTTTTGTGAGACCTAAAACCAATTGGAGAATCAATCTGCTATCAGCAATCGGGGCCCCAACAGTCTTCAGCTGATCTGCAATATTTTTGAGACGTTGGCAATAGGTTGAAGCACTCGTAAAATCCTCCATACGAGTATTAGTGAATTCTTGTTCAAGATTAATTGCTCGTGAAGTCTGGTGATCTTGGAATATATTCCTCAAGTGATTCCATGCTTCCATAGCAGTAGCATCAGGTTTGATGATGGTATTCAACAAGTCATCGAAATAGTCGAATAAATCCACTAAAATATAGTAGCATCAGTGGCTGACCAGAGAGCCTTCTCTTCCTTGGTGGTAGGAGTAGGCGTTTCATCACTAGCAGGGGGACGAATGATATGATGAAGAACGTGTTGCGAGCGAGTATGAATCTTGAATAGTTCGTACCATGTGCCATATTGCGAGTTTTCTATCTCCAAAATAATCGAAACATGTTGTCGGATATGTGTGAGGGATGGATAAGCAGATTTTGGTGCCAAGAGGGCGGTGTTGGAGGAGGATGTTGTTTCATACATGATCACGGGAACGATGTGTTGGGACTCAGACCAATCGAACTACAGTGTCAATTGAAGCAGGGATCGGGGTGCGGATCAAGGCTGGGCCGAGTCACCTATTTGGCGAAGAAGAGACGACGCCGGAAAATAGGATTCAGCTGGAGGTGAAATCATCAGGGAACGATCGAAATCACAGAGGAGAAATTGAGTTTGCTGTTTGGCGAATTTGGATAAGCGAAGAACAGTAGGTTCGACGTTGTAGGATCGAAAAACTGCAACAATCGCAAGGAAGATGCGATGTGTGGTGTTCGATGGATCGGAAAACTGCAACTTGCGATTGGAGAGAGATGTGAGTTCGATTTCGAGATCAAACATCATAGGAAGGATCGAAGCTTTGTCGGTCGATTTTGGAAGAAGTAACGGACAGTGGGTTTGAAACTTGTTGGGATAAACAAGCAACAGATTGCAGGAGAGAACACAATAATTTGTTTAGGCAGCGGAAGATCGGAACCTATCGTTATACCATGTAAGAATATGAAAATTGAGTCCTTGACTCTTCTCTATTGATTCACGTGTATATATACACGAAATAAGATATAAATACAATAGGATAAGGAAACTGACATTATAACTAAACTATAATAACTTTATTCTAACTAGACTACTAATATGATAACTATTCTACCTGTTATTTACGTATTTTATTATTCGTAACCTTTTGGTTACAATCTAGTAGTAATATTCATTTTAACTTCTCAATTTCCTTTTGTTTTTTTAGTATTTAGCGTTTTAAAAATAGAAGGGTTATAATTTAATGTGGTACTAAGAGAAGCCGGAGTGGAGTATGGTAGATTGGTACTCGATAATTTTGCTGTAATCACAGGTGGGTGGCATACATGCATCGTCAATAGACCCGTACATGTGGTTTAACCAAGAATTGAAACGACTAACTCAAAGAATTAAAATTTTCATTTGATTAACTTGATTAAATTAAATTAAACCTTTGCTTACATCGGATGCTGACAACAACTTTTGTACAAGTCCCATGAATATACTGGTACGATATATCATGTGGTTGTTCAAGAGTTAATTTTCATAACTTGTTTGACTAGGGTTATATCTACCCTTGAATAAGTGTTTCTAGATGGTCTGTCCACAATTATTTTATTTTGGTTTATTTCGAGCAATGGTAAGCTGCAATCTTTATGTATACGGGATAAATTTATGAATTACTATTAAGATCTTATCGTTCAAAATTAGTTTGGCCGATGGGCCAAAAAAATCCAAATCTCAGGCGCGGCCAAGTGTCATTTTGCCTTTTGTCTCACAATAATAATTATGCGGCCAAGTGTCATTGTATTTTCAAGTTTTGTTGAATATATAGTACTTTACATGTAGTAGTAGTTTAAAGTTTTAGAATTTGTTGTAATTTTCTATTTCAAATATTGTGAATTTCAAATACTGTAATTTCTTATAATTAATATGACTTTCTTATTATAGTTAATAAGAATGATTTAAAAAAATGGAATTTAAATTTAAGTTGGCAAAAGAAGAGAAAATTAGATACTTCAACCTTCCCCCATTGGAATAAAGTTGAAAAGGAGGGTTGAAATTGGTGGAATATGTCGTGGCAGCTAAAAAAATAGCGTAAAGAACTACAGTTGTTGTAGATGGTGTAAAGGAAATTTGATAAAAGATTGTGTTTTTTAATGAATTATTACTAAATTAAATTGAAATTGAGTTTTGAATTTCAAGTGTAGTATTCAATAAGTTATTTATTATTTAATTATTAATAAAATATGTCAAATATTAATATCATTGTCAGTATTATAATTTGTACTAAATCAAAATAGTATTTATTATTTATTATTACTACTGCTATTACTGTTGTTGTTATTATTATCATCATTTACGATATGATGTTGATATAATGATATTATCATATATTAATAATATTGATGAAATAGACAATTAACCTTGGTATGATTGTTTAATTTGTTATTATTCCAACTTCACGTTCCAAGTACTCATTATCACGCCATGATTGTAACACTTGTGAAGTTACATTACAGCGTGCAACTTCCAAGTTCCAAATAGAGACCTCAATGTCAAGTACAAAAACTCAACAACCGTCACATGAATATTGACTCGAATGGTAAAATTTATAAATGTATCTTTTCATTCATTTATAGGTTTCAGGCATCCTCGAATTGATACATGATGACATTGACTGTCGACTGTGTCTCAATGCATGACTTCCATTTACTAGTAGTCGGACTACTACTACTTGTAGTAATGGCCTTATGGTAAAATACAACAGATACGAATTCTCCACATGCAACTACTGCTAATATTCATTACTTCACCTTCCAACAGTAACTAAATGCACGCTGACTTTTTTCCAGACATGTTCCATGAGAAAACAATAAATAAAAGAAAAAACTGAACATACTAGCTAACAATTGGAACCATCACATTGAGAAACCGATGCTCCTTCCGTCCCAATCAAAGCTTAACAATTTCCGGAATGTGAACCGGGTACCTATCAATGCAATCCTCCCAAGGCCCATCGACCGGTGCCTTAATCGTTCGGTTACACTTCCAAACCGCGCTATTGCACTTAAAACCACTCCCGAACGCAATTTGCCACACACGATCACCTTTCTTCATCCTCCCCTTAGCCTCAATGTACCCGAGCTCGTACCACAATGAAGACGACGACGTATTCCCCCACCTATGCAAAGTCATTCGCGACGCTTCCACGTGTTCAGCCGAAAGCTGGAGATTCTTCTGAAGCTCATCAATCACGGCGCGTCCACCCGCATGGATGCAAAAGTGCTCGAACGCTTGCTTGAAATCGGGTATATAAGGCTTCCACTTCGGGTTAAAAATCTTCCTCCCAATCAGGGTGAACAAAAATAGCAATTGCTCAGACGCAGGGAGAACAAGTGGTCCTATAGTCGTAATATTCGACTTTAAAGCCTCCGCGGCGATAACCATCAAGTCCTTGGACAAATTAATCCCCACCTTCCCTTCGCGGTCCTCTTGTTCGAACACGCACCTAAACGCCTTGTCATCCGCACCCTTGTGGGTCCGGACCACGTGACCGAGCTTATACTTGGCCCGGCCCGAATCACGCCTTTTATTCGAAAGCAAAATGGCAGCCCCACCCATCCGAAACAAACAATTAGGTAAAAGCATGGCCCGTTCGGACCCCTTGTAGTAATTAGGCGTAATAATTTCGGTGCTAACAACCAGAGCGTACGAATTCGGATACACCTGAAGCAAGTCGCGGGCCATGTCGATTGAAATAAGGCCCGCACTACATCCCATACCGGACAAATTAAAACTCTTGACATTGCTCCTCATCTTATACTTGTTCACCACCATAGCCGAGAGTGATGGAGTAGGAGAAAACAGGCTGCAATTCACGATCAATATATCAATATCCTTCGGCTTTACGCCGGTTTTCTTCATCAGATCGTCAATCGAAGAGAAGATTACGGTCTCTGCCTCCTGGCGAGACGCGTCCATGGTAGGCGTAGGTGGAATGTAGTGAATCGCTGGTGGTAAACAGGTTTCTTCTCCTAGCCCCGAACGTTCGAGGATCCTCATCTGGAAATCGACGGACTTGGGATTGTCTTTGAGAATCAAGCGAGAGTGCTCCATGAACGTCGAGAACGGGACTCGGCAGGTGACAGGCGGCTTGTAGCAGGAGTAGTCGAGGAGGTAGATTGAACGAGGCTTCGACATGTAATATAGAGTAGTGATGAAGATGAGGAAGAACGATGCGGAGAGGAGCTGGATTTCGGTTACGGAGTTGAGGAGGTGGGAGAGAGTTTGTTGGGGATTGGAGCGGAGGAATTGGAGGGAAAGGGCGGAGATGGTGGAGAGGAGTGTGAGAGTGAGGAAGTTGTTGATTAGGTGTTGGTAGAGACGTTTGAGGGTGGTGGTGGTGGCCATTTTTTGGGTGGTGGTGTGGTGGTTGGAGGTGGAGGAGAAGGGGGGTTTTAAAGAGGGGAGTGAGTGAGTGAGGGAGTCTGTAGATGTAATGAATGGTGGTGGGTAGGGGGATTTATTGAGCCTTCTTCATGTCTCACAACGCTCTCTTAGCTGGAACTTTTCTGTTCTAACTTCCCCTCCTTCATTTCCTGCATGTGTTTTTTTTACCCCGCACTGGTAAAAGTGGGTAATTTTGGTAGGTGAATATATCTTTGTAATTTAACGTACTAAAGTTTCAAGTTAAATTCAAAGACCTTAAATGCATCGAAAATGTTATTCACACAAATAAAGTGCAGATTTATTTTTGTGAGTTAATCATAAGGATTGTAGTGTTAATTATAATAGATTTAGAATGATTGATTAACTAGCACAGTGAAGTTAATATATCACTCTAAGAGTTGATTCATGAGTAATAATATTGACTAAAATGACTAGAAATCAATCAATAAGATGTCTATTTTTGAGACTGCTAAAATTTTATTTATATGAATAGCAAAGTTTTCCAGAACACAAGCAATACTCGATTGCGAACAAAAAATTACAATTATGAAACCATGATCCAACACCTTTTCAAAACCCCTAACCAAATTACTCTATACCAATACCAAGTCACTGCAAGGTTATCACACATAAATTTTTGTACTCAGTACTCACACGTAACAAACTAGAACTAAGTGATTGGGCCAATTCCATAATTTTTTTATCATAGCATATTACATACTATTGTATATCATTTTGACTAAGAGATTGGCTAATTATACTTAATCCATCCCAAGAAATAATATATTTTTATCCACCATTAGATATGATATGGTTATCCAATTTCATCAACAATGTGATTAAATATACTACTAATTAATATAAGTTGCTAGGTGCTAGTAATAATTATAAAATTTTATTATAACACTACGATGCAGACCTATTGGTTATTGTTTATTACTCATCTTCTTCTGTTTTCTTCCCTTTTATCCCAATTCTTATATAGTATAAAGTTTAATTTAAGACTTTACGTACTTTAGCTTATATTTAGATTGATTAACATTTGTTCGGTGAGATGAGATCATGTTGGCCAAAGTGAAACACCACTGCATTACATGATTTGTTGACGCATCCAAACTCAAGCTGCATGCATTTTCCAATTTATTGAGAGAACTCAATTAAAATTTACAAGTTTTATGGAGAAAATTGTATGTGTTTCAGTGCATTTTATGGAGAAATTTGTGTGTTTTTATTTTAATTGGTAAGACATTTCGACTCCAACCAATAGATCGAGAATTCGAGTAACCTTTATCGTTTCAAAAAAAATAAATAACTGACAATTAATTATAATTCTCAACAATTTAGTTTACATTCCAAAATAAATAATAAGTGTATTTTAAAATTTATTCACTATTAAAATGTTAGGATTGATCAAAACAAGTTAAAGAGATAGTCTAAGTAAAGAGCGGTTTTTCCATTAGATATGAAAATTCTAATTTCTTTTTTATATTAAAATTCACAGACCTTAAATAAAAATCTAAAGACAACGTAAAAATTTCAAAGAACCTAAATAAAATTCAAAGACAACTTAAAAATCTATAGGCCATAAATAAAAAGTCAAAGACTACGCAAAAATTCACAGACAAAATAAAAATCCACCACCCTAAATAAAAATTCACAGACAGTACGTAAAAATCCACATGCACTGAATAATAATCTATATAAATTAAAAAAGAAAGTGGTATTTTTATATTTAATAAAAAAATCGATCACTGCTTTGTACGAGTTAAATTGTTAAACTTCAAGAAGAAAACGTCAAAATTCTCACGCTTTCCATATTTTACTCAAGTTGAGTTTTAAATGGATTACGATACACTCTGAATGTCACTAATGAATCAAACAATATTTGTCTTAAAGTCTCTCACTGTCAATTTCATGCACCCACAAATGCAGATCAGATCACAACTGTTCATCTTTTTAAAGCTAGTAGAGTACATATATGGTGGACGAATTAGGAGTGAAAACGGTATGATTCTGATTTCTGATAATAGATCATAGTATACGGTTGTGTACATGCAATAATACGTATTATTACGTCTTTTCATTCACTTCAACAACAACAAGAACGTACATTTCCATGTCCTAGACACATAGAATTTATCTCTTTTTTAATTAGTTTATCTTAAACACAGATTATGTCTCATTGCGCAAGAAACATAGAAATTTTCTCAATCTGATTCTAGTTTGTTCCTTTCTAAATATAAATTAATGGCTGCTATCGGCTAGACAAAATATTGGTCTAACGACGCTAACTCACAGTGTGACTAGTTCATAAAAAATGTACTACTTATCTAATTAATAAAACAAAAGCTGAGATGTGTTCAAGATTCTGAAAACCTAGTCTTGCCAACCGCTATTTTTGTTAAGCTAAAGATTTGATTAGTTATATTATTATATGACTTTGATGATCTCATTAATTTAAGAATTTCGATGGGTGGGGAAATTTTTAAAAATATATGGTAACACATCCATACATCCATTTTGTATATTGCACAATGATTATATATCTTCTCGTGTATTTTACAATTGTTACTTGATTAAAAGATATACTCCGGTCATTTTTTATTCCGATTTAGTGATTTATTATACACACATGTGATATCTTACACGCTCGACATATTAACTTTGAATTTTTTAAATTTCTCTTTCTTTTTTTTAGTTTTTCTTTCAAAATAATTTTCGATATTGAATCACGATATGACATGTGTCAAGCACTTGAGATACTTTCGACGTTTGAGGCATTTTCGACGTGTGAAATACTTCCGGCGCGTGATAAATAGGATCGCAATAAATCAAAGTTTACTCAAGATATGCTCAAGACACGAATTTTACATGAATTCGTTTTCACATACGAGTTTGAGATCTGACTTCGCCCCTGTGCATGAGTCGAGGTGAATATGACTTGGGCTCGTTTTGAACACTATAACTCAGTTTCTGACATTTTAGTGTGTGTGTGTGTGATGCGCGCCACTATAAATACTCAGGTACGTGGCTTATGCGAGATGTAGTGTTGAGTTATCATCACTTATAAGTCGTTGTCAATATTTCCAGATTACACAATTACGTACGTTTCTTCGTCTCCCGGTTACAAGTAGTTACACTTCATAGCTTGTATGCATACAGTTCAAGCCCTTTCGTGACGAATCTTTCCATACACGTGTAAGATATATACAGGATCATGGCAGACAAGTAAATTTAAGGCCCAATAATACTAACGAGTTGGATTAGAGCTAGGCACTTAGTTAAAAGGTGGCAAAACTGATTGGTAGGTTCCCATTTTCAATGCAGTTTTTATATGATTGCTCGATGACAGTTGGGTTATAGTCATTGACATCTAGTATACTACCATATCCTAGATCCAATTAGACGGGTTTACCCAATCCATTGTCTAAATTAAAAATATGAATCAAACATGGGTTTAGCCCCATCATAAAATAAGTCCAAACTCAATCCATCTTAACTTAAATTGGATGGGTAGGGTTGGGCTAAAACCCAAAATAGTCCAACACGTCCAAACCAAATCAAAGTCGTCGTGTACAGTGTACTCGTTTCTTCTTCATCTCTTCCCGTCTGCTCTTCACGTCTTCTTCAGCTGTTCTTCCCGTCTTCTTCAAAAACCAGATCGACATCGACTCCTCCATGTTCTATACCGTGACCCCATCTTAAGTTATCCATGTTCGATGCCGTGAGCCCGTGACTCTTCACTGTTATTCCCGTCTGTATCTGTTCGACTCTTCTTCGTCTCTTCTTCACCTGCTCGTCCTCTTCATCATTTCGTGTTCGTCTTCTTCATATTCATCAGCACATCTCGAATTAAAGAGTAAGCACGATTGCACGAATACCTACTCTATCTTCTTCAATTTCTTTAATTTATCGTCTGATTTGATGAACTAATTATGTGGGAAATGGTTGAGTTGATTATCTGGGTCTGGTTGCCTTTAATTTGTGCCTCA
>JAYMSP010004278.1:0-16756 GCA_036897095.1 Plantago elongata
ATTTGCCGAATTCAAAATATGCAATTATAATAAGTTTTAATTTATGAGGATGATAGGTTATAAAAAGCTATTCTCATAATAATTTTAGGGTTCACTTGTGCTAATTGGTACTCCTACTTTATACATTTGTCATTTTAACCGTCTCATTGAGCTTTATACATTACCTATAAAAAGGAAGCTATCCCACACCCAACAATTAATTACTAAACAATCTCAACTTTTTACTCAAATGACACATTTTAACATTAAAAGTACACCTTTTCTACGTTTTCTATAGTAACTATGTCATTTCTTTATCTTTTTGCATACAACTATTAGCTAATGTATCAAGATATGTTTATTATCAAACTTATTGAATTTCTATAGAAGAATGAAGCCTCAGCTCAAGATTTTAGCCTTGCCGAACTCGAAGATTGCCTCACATAATCCATTTTGAAGATGGCGGAATACGGAAAGATAATTTATTGATAATTAAAATCTTCAGTTATGGCAACTAGTGAGATATAGTGTTTTTATATTTTAAGCCACACATCAAATCTAAAGAACTTGTAGGAAAATAAGTAAAATAAGTTAGGTCTTCTAAAGATCATCATGTTTAATTCTTAATTTTATTGTAAATGAAATCAAAATTCATAATTCTTTTGGTGGTCGGTGATTATATTGATTGTTAGAATTGAACAATGCGACCAAGATTATTTGATCAACAAAAAAGAAATCGCACGGGGATGATAAATTAAGATTATTAAATAACTTTGTAGAAATATGTAGATTCACCCCAAAATCGTAATTTTTTTCCCATTGAGTGTAAATTAATAGCAGAACTTGAATGCAAGTCACTAAAATAAAACAAGAAGCTAAATTTGTAAAGATATACTGTATGCATGTACATCCACCTATAAAATATTCATATCCACCTATAAAATATTCATGTGGGGTAAATCACCGCAAGTGCGATGCATGTAATGTAATGTTTTACCAATGGATTGTCCATCACTTTAGAATGTAGTTCGGTCTTGCAAAAGAAACCATGTATAATAATATGAGGTATCAGAGCGGAACTATTCGGAGTTGCACAAACGTAGAGGTGTGCATATAGTCCGAAACCATGTATAAAACCATGCACACCCCTAGTCATGCGTAACCTTGCCGACCTATTAGTGGCAGGGTCGTTACAAATGGTATCAGAGCGGAACTATTCGATATTGCAGGAACTAAGTACCATGCGGGGCAAAGTGCTACACTGTATGAGCGGTGGGAGCCACCTCTAGAATCATGCACGGATGGTTAGTCCCGGGACAATTCCTAAGAAAGATCGACGAGGACGTCGAGAGTTTAAGGGGTAGATTGTAATATCCAACATTCCACATCGCTTGAGAGTGGAAATAATGAAGGGTAGACCACCACTCTCCTATAGTATGAGTTATTTTGAAGAAATCTAAAAACAAATTCGTGCGAACTCCGGCCCAAAATAAACAATATCATATCGAGTGGAGGGACAGTGATGCGTAACTTTGACGGTCCATGTCGGATGTTAGCCCATTAATGACCGGATGGTTACATGTTCATCTTCCCAGTCCACTGCATTAACATCTGCCATGAATGTCTGGAATATATTGCGGAATTTTATCAGCATCCACTTAGAATTTCCCATATTTGTCCCTAGCAACTACACCACAAGCTTCATTTCATATTTGGTCATAAAACATTAAGTCAAAATTCAGTTTAATTGCTCCTCGTTAAATATTTTTAATTCCTTCTAAATTTGACAAGACAATGATGAACCCTCAAACAAATTTATTATCTCTCTTATACTAGATTCCAAGCCTCCAATAATTTGTGACAACATAAATAAAAAATCGATAGTGCCCTTGGTTTCCAGCATCATGCTCCATATATACATCAGTTTTTTTAACCAATTAGGTGTAGCATGTGGGATATGGAAATCGTTCAATATTTCCGAACAACGTTGTGCAATCAATGTACACATAAAGTTCATAAAACAAGTGGACTGGAGTTAGTATGATTGATGTGCCAGATCTATCAAATTGTTAAGATCATCTTCTACAAGAGCATACCAAATTTCAAAACAATCAACAAATAGAAACATATTGCAAGAAGGAATAGTGTTCGCTTAAAATGCACAAGAATGCATTACGAAGAATTAAAAAAAAAACTTTTTTTATCATATCAATTCAAGCACAAAATAATCTAAAGTCTTTTGCTTTCTAAACAAGTTACTTAGAGAAACTGGTGATGCATGAGGAGGAAGATGGCGATAGACAAGCAACCATTGTAGATACGTGAGACTGATTAATAAGTGGGAAGAAGGTGATGGTTTCATAGTAGCGAAAGTGCAAAACGATGGGTGAGCATGAATCCATTCAGAAAACTCGAAATTGTTTATGGTATCAGTATGACGGTTAATTGATTCAAATGGGAAATTGATTGTGTTGATATAAAAATATGTTGAAAGAGTTAAAGACGTGCTAAGTTTTCCGAGTTCTCCTAAGGAACGTTGAAATGACTGCAATGACCTTAAATGCCCAAAAGTTAACACATGTCATGAGTTAAATCAACCTAATGGGGCATGGACCTAGTGAGACAATCTAGTTCGTACACTTGGCACTATGTTATGGGTGCTTCCATTCTCATGGGAAACCTATAAATATGAGTCTTGTTCCCATAAGCAAGTTAAGTCATCTTCACTTATTTATACCCGAAATATTATATCAAGTGGACCTTTCAATTTATATTGAGTAAGGTCTCTATTCGACTTAACACTTAGCAACCCGGATCTACCGTTCTAACTCCCTCTAGCGTATGTGCAGGTTATAACTTCAAGTCTCAAGAATTGCGAGTCCTTCTAGTCTCAAGAATTCGAATTCTCCTTATTCTCACAGGGCCCAATAGAATGACCCATAATCAAAGGCCCATTCGCCATCGCCATTATCACCCAGCTAAACGTTCCCAGTTTCACTTTCCTCAGCTCAGCTCAGCTCAAATCCTCCGCCTGGAGAAATGTGTTCGAAGTCGTTTCCATGGCGTCGCCGCCGAGTACGTATCCCGCTGTATCTCATCCCCGTCGTAGCATTCACCTCTCTCGGCTTACTCATGCTCAATCTCAGGTCGATTGATCCATCCATCGACCTCCCGATCCCCAAAAAAACGCTCCAAACCGAGCAGATTTTAGCTAATGACAGGAATATTGGGTCTGATGAAGCTCAGTTTGGGAAGAAATGCGCCACGGTTGAAGAAATGGGTGAGATCTTCGGAAGAGGTTATCTGGCGGAAAGTCTCAGAGCCAGAAGGATTATTCGGAATCACTTCGATTTGCACGGTATGATTTTCTTGCTCGCTCATTGATGCATTTGAATTAATCATGAACAGAAACTAACTGTGATATGTTCTGTTTTTTATCTGCTTACTTACTAATTGCACCGTAGAAGACACCGGTGGTACTTGACTATTTTCGATTTTGTATCCGCTACATTCAACTAATCCAGTCGATCAAAGTTTTGAATTATGCTTGTTCTACTGGACCGTATTGTGATTCTATTTTTGTTATGCTAAGCTCATCATATATATGGATGAAAGTGAGGACGATTGGAGGAACTGCACGTGTGATCCATAAGTTTGAATTGTTTGGCATTTCATGATCCATAGTCGTCATGTAGGAGAAATGGTTTTAGATAAGTAGTGAGTCACAAGAAATGTATATAGCTGGCAACATACCTTCAAAAGTTAATTACTATGTGTGTGATTTATTCCCTTTCATACGATTTTGATGCTCGATTATGAGCGAGAAGATACTATTAATTATATTATTTGATGTTACAATGACAAATTATTATGCCTGTTCGCACGGACCTGTATGGCATTTCATAGTTGTCCCGGTCAGTTGATAGCCAGATAGAAATAGATGAATGTTTTAAGAAGAAAATTGAGGAAAATGTGCAAGTGTGATTGTGAATTTCAGTTGGCATTTTTCCGTTCATGTAAGAGAGATGACCAAGTGGTTTAAGCAAAGATGATTAGTGAGTCATGAGAAATTTATGTTGCTGGAAACATGTCATACAATCTATAGTAATGGTTTTATGCCAAAATGAATGTTCTAGTGGTCCATGAACACGCAAGAATTTAATTAAGTCCTGATAAGACATGGCCCTGTCATGTAACTTGAGTGATCTTCAGTTCTCCACATTGGGATAGAGATTAAGAATGCATTTGTAGAATGAGGGAGTAAGTGGCCTATCTCATTTATACAAAGCTCTTCTTTATCTCAGGTGCTGCAAGAGTACGAGAACTTCCCGCGGATCAATTTTGCCAGCATGGTTTTGTGATTGGAAAGGCATCAGAAGCTGGTTTTGGTAATGAAATGTACAAGATCTTAACAGCTGCTGCACTGAGCGTGATGTTGAACCGGTCACTGATAATCGGGCAAACCAGGCATATTGGTTCTCTCTCAAGCCTTACTGTTTCTGTTGGTTTTGATTTTCCTTCCTAATAGTGCCACTCCCTTGTTCCGCAAATTCAATATATCATGTAGAACAAAAAGAAAGAAGAACTTCTTGTATGTATTGATCTGTCCAATAAGTTACACCTCTTATTTGTTTCTGTTACTTACATTTATTTTAAAATGTTCTTTTTATTTTTTCAAGAACTCAGATGCTGGAGTCAGTGTAACCACTTTAAATGAAATAAAATTATAGGACTGGCCATATGATTACGCAAACATACCTATATAATTATGTTTTCTGCCTCATTTATCTTTTTAAATGAAGAGCTTCATGCAGTCTTACTCATTTGTTGGTGATTATAACTTTCAGGGATAAGTATCCTTTCGGCGATTACATATCTTATTCCAACCTTACATTTACTATGAAAGAAGTCAAACATTTATGGAGATATAATCACTGTTTGACAAAATATGGAAGGCATCTAACAATGAGGACTGATGATTTCCTGAAGCCAGCACATTCAAATGTCCTGTGTAGTAATTGGAGGAGATGGCAGGAACCTATAATATGGTACTGCAAATATATAGCAATGCGTTGTACTGATATTTAGTGATAAATAAGAAATAATCAATTCGGTCTCCATCAGGTTCCAGAACACAACTGATGCTGTTGCTGCCCAGTTTTTCTTGAAAAACATACATTCTGAAATGAGGGAAGCTGCCTCCAATCTCTTTGGGAAACCGGAAGATCTTCAATACAGGGCTAATGTGTTTGGGGAGTTGATGAGTATTCTAATATCTCCTTCAAGAAATGTTGATTGGGCAGTAAATGGAGCTCTAAAAGGGGGCACAGATCCTGATATTGCACTGCATATGCGGATGATGATGAATAGGTACTGCTCCTGATAAGTTGATGATGATGATTTATTTCAATTACAATTCTAAGCCAAATCCTTGTTCAACTGACAATTCTCTGTGTCGAATCAGATTTTAAAGAACACTTGCAATTAACTTGGTTTTCACTTTGAAATTTACTTGATAAGGTGATGATAATATTTTCTGAAAACGTCCTGGGCTTGTGGTTTTGCGAGGTTAAGAAATATTTCTTTTGGCCTGGTCAAAAACCTCTTACAAGTCCAAAAATCTCAGTACCAGCTAACTTTGCTAACCAGAGAATGCTAGCATCTTATGCATGCTCCATGTATAAAAGAGAACTAGACTACAAATTTTTCGTCGCTTATTTGCAGGTCTGTGAGAGCAGTGCAAGCCGCGTTGGACTGCATAAGACAAGCTCTCCACAAGATGCCTCTTGTGGCCCGACCTAAAGTAGTTCTTGTTTCAGATAACCCTCATCTAGTGAAAGACATTGCACCAAGTTTAGAGGAGCTTGCAGAAGTGAGTATCTTTTGTTTGTTGCTTTCAGTCACTGCTCTACAAATGAATAGTGTTTATTATTCAGAAAGGCCACTGATCTAGTTCATATTAACTGGTTCTTATAAAGTTTTGCACTTATAAATGGTGAAATCAATTAGCAATGTGATTTTCCAGTTTGCCTAAGGATTTTATCATCTCCATTACACAAATATTGTTTACAGTCTGTCTTTGAGTTCTTAATGTATTGCTATTCCAGGTTCTTCATTTTGATTACGAACACTTCGAGGGAAATATATCTGGCAACACAAACAACTTAAATTTCAGAGTGAAGGATTGGGGCCCAGCACCCAGATGGGTGGCCTTTGTTGATTTCTTTCTCGCATCACGTGCTAAGCATGCTGTCATTACTGGTGCACATCGACGTGTTGGCACGACCTATGCACAATTGATTGCAGCACTTGCAGCAGCATACAGACTTGGTAAATTTGCTAAACATAGTAATTTTTTATCTTCTGCAATATTGTCAAGTTCACAATATTCTTTATCTCTGCACAGATGAAAGCATTTCTACCAATTCTAGCATTACATTTCTGAGCAGCTTCCAGAACAATTTGGTTTCAGAGGGTTTGAGGAATCAGGTAGGATGGGGTCACGTGTGGAACCGATTCGCAGGTCCGCTAAGTTGTCATAGCCAGCCCAGACAATGTGCTCTGACCCCCGTCCTAGCCCCTGCTTGGTGGGATGGACTTTGGCAGTCACCCATCCATCGTGATGTTCAAAGAATGGAATTATATGGCGTGAAGTTATCTGGCTTTGGAACATTTGACGATGAACACCTAAATAATTTCTGCCGTTCGAAGAAAAATAAGGTAGTAATCGTTCAGTTTATATAGGCATTAGGCACTAAAGAAGCTCATCAAGGTTTTGTCTTGCATTGATTGATTCTTTATTGTTGTATACCAAAACCAAATTACCTTAAGCAACCACTACTATTTTTGTATGCATAATTAGACGCTACAGGCTTGTATCTATTCTGTGACAGGAAAATTTTCTTGTAAGAAACATTTTAATCTAATGATACTCCTATATTAGTAGTACTTGTATTGATAATTGATACAAATTGATGCCTTGTACAATCTTGTCTCACTTAATGTCATATTATAGATTTAGGCTCTGATAAAACTAGGTTATGGTAGGTATCGGATTAGGTGGTTGTTGTGTTGGTTGACTTTTAATCACTTGTTTCGTAAATTTGTTTGGACTGTTGCAACTGAAATTGAATTTTTTATATAAAATATAATAAAAAAATTCAATTTCAATTGCGACAATACCACTATAATATTATATTAAACAAACTATATTTATTAACATATGAACTTTCTTATTAAATCCGTTCTAGTTGATTAATAATTGAATCTTCTCGCAATATACTTTGATACCATCAAATTTGTAAACCATAAACTACTAATGAAGTAACTGATTATCGATTTATAGTTTATCCTAAGGATTATAAACCAACTTAAGGTTGGTCAAATAGCATGCAATGCAATCTAATTATGGAGGAAACATATTTTTAGGGTAAAACGCGTGAAATGTTAGTGTGATTTAGAATTTAGGCCCGATTTATTATACCGTCGGAGTGGTCATCTTCCCATTCAAATTTAATATTTTATAAAAGAAATTTAATTTTAACTAAAATGTACTACTTAAATTCTATACTAATTCGTTTTTAATTTGTTCCTCCATGATATGAAGGAACTTTGTTCCTCCCAGATATGATTGTCTGGGATGGGATGGGATAGGATATATATAAAAAGGAATGAAGGTTGTGACAATATGAGATGGTGGGTAGCCAAATCAGCATAGAAAGCCACACGTGTGTGAATAAATAATTATATATTGAGTTTTGAAAATGACCTAAATTAATATAAGTGAAGTAGTGTAAATTGAAGAAAGAATTAATTAAAGAAACGAAAGCAGATAAAAACCGCGTGATGAATTCCATTCCAATATGTCTGAGATGAATAGAGATTGAATAGCAACAGCAATTTGCAAATGGGCCACTGTCTCTGTTTTGGGAGAATCATGAAGGTTGTCAAGTTTAGAAACGATCATCAACACCCTGCTCTTGATCTTCACGATCATCAAGATGCTGCTGCTGCTGCATCTTCTCGTGCGCTCAAATCATCTCGTACGTACCCTTTTCATCATTTCTTGATCTACCTTTTTCTTCTCAATGCACTATCATTTCTTCTCTCTCTTACTGCTTCTTGATTTTTTCAATTGTAGATTAGAATAGATGCCTCACTTTATTTCACCTTTTGGGTTTCACTTTTATTTTTCTCCCTTTTCGATTCTGGGTAGTTCTGTTCTTTGTTTGCGAATGATTGTGATTACTGTACAATTGTTTTAAGTGTAATGTTCATGTAAAATGAAGATCTTGCTAATTTACATCAACAATAGAGAGACTCAAACTTTTTTATTATGTGCATGTATGTAGTAGTTCAGATGGATGCTGGGAAATTAGAGCCCGTTCTAGATTTTCGAGTTCCGCAGGATGTTCATGGACAAAATGTTAATGCTACCGGGGGATTCTCCTACCGTGAGCTTGCAACCGCAACTAACAATTTTAGGGGAGAGTCACTTATTGGGGAAGGCGGTTTTGGCCCTGTGTACAAGGGTCACTTGGAAAGAACAGGCCAGGTACTAATTAAACATTGTTTAGTGCTCATCTCCGTTCTCATGGTCGTCTTTAACAATTGTAAGGTTGCTGATTTTGACAGATAGTAGCAGTTAAGCGGTTAAATCATTCTGGTTTACAAGGTGACAAAGAGTTTGCGGTGGAGGTTCTTATGCTTTCCCTTCTACGTCATCCTAACCTAGTACATATGATCGGTCACTGTTCTGAGGGGGATCAACGCCTTCTTGTATATGAATACATGCCTCTTGGTTGTTTGGAAGATCGCCTCCATGGTAATACATTCTTTTTTTTATTTAAGGTTTCTTTGACTAATGACATTCACTCTAGATTTATTAAATACATCAGATGAGGTATTGCTAGTGAACAATTTCTTCATTTCACTCTCTTATGGTTATGGACATCACACATGATGTATTCGGGAATGTAATATAATCCATCCCTAAGTTCTAAAAGTGCGATCCATATCATCAAGTGTTGATAACAGTTCATGGACAATGCAGACCTTACAGCTGACATGGTACCACTGGATTGGAATACAAGGATGAAGATAGCAGATGGTGCAGCAAACGGATTGAATTTTTTGCATAATGAAGCAAACCCTCCAGTTATCTACAGGGACCTGAAATCATCTAATATTTTATTGGGTGAAGGGTTCCATCCTAAACTATCCGATTTTGGACTTGCAAAATTTGGCCCTGATGGCGATAAGTCACATGTTTCCACCAGGGTTATGGGCACTCATGGGTATTGTGCACCTGAATATGCTCGTACTGGAAAATTGACAGTGAAATCGGATATATACAGCTTTGGTGTTGTACTGTTGGAGTTAATCACAGGACAAAGAGCATTAGATATGTCTCGTGGACATGGAAAGCAGATGTTAGTCGACTGGGTAAATTTTCTCATCACCAGTATAGTTTCTAATAATGTCAAACTCACTTCTGTCCTTGTGGTGTTTGGCCTTTGGAAGATTGTCCAATTAACTACTTAAAATGACTATTTTTTAAATTAAAACATCCATCATTATAAATGTGTGGTTCAAGTAGTTAACTAGTGGCCTTTTGAGGACAAATAAGTATTTCTCAAGACTTCCTATTAGTTACTTTTGCATATAATTCATTGTTGAGGCACTTGATACTTTTGAGGTTTGATCCCCTTATAGAGAAGAGATCATTTGTGTATTTAGCCTGGGATATTACCTCGTGTCATGTGTATTTTCATACTTGAACTGCACATGCCTTATATGTTGTAATATCACGGGAGGTAAATAAAGGTATTATTCCACCTATGCAGTGAATATGTTGCTTATAAATTGTAAATCCATCTATGCAGTGAAAATGTTGCTTATAAATTGTAAATGGCCATGTTTTGATGTATTTCTCGCTAATCTAATGTGAACCCTGGTTCCATTATCTGTTTCTTACGTGAGTGAACTGAGTTCGGGTTTAATTGCAGGCACGCCCCATGTTAAGAGAGCATAAGACCTTTGTGAATCTAGCAGATCCACAGCTGAAAGGCCAATTTTCAGAGAAGATATTATGCAAAGCTGTGGAAATTGCAGTAATGTGTCTCCGGGAAGATCCTCATTCGCGGCCTAGCATGACTGATGTAGTCAATGCGTTGAGTTATTTAGCATCTTTAAAGTTTGATCCTAATAATGCAAATCGCAGTGCAGATCAGCATAGTCTACATAAGGGAGATGGTCTGTGCAAAATCAAGTTGTCCATGAAAATATCTGATCGAGAGCTTGCTGTTGCTGAAGCCAAGATATGGGGCAAGACTTGCCGAGAGAAAAGGCTACAGAGCGTTCGGAATGATGCAGATGACTTGAATAGATAATTTAGTGTGTAACCCTGCAGCAGGACAAAACTAAGTGATACTATATTGGTTAGCTCAGCTGTATGAAAGAGTATAGGAACCAGTTTTACCATTTTCCTTTAAGGAGTTTCGTATTGTAGTATATCATACCTATTCATTTTTCAGTGAAATGGATTGTCGAGGAGCAAGGATAAAGCTTAAAGATAGTACCTGCGTTTTGTCAACTATTCATCTAATGTTAAATGTGGGAGAATTTTTACTAAAATCATAACACTTTTTCATATATAAAAGACCCTTAAAGTAATATATAAACGTACAATAATTGACCATATTATAAACGTATTCAAAAATATATAAAAGTATTGTAAAACACTTTTTAAATTCCCACATGTTTAAAAATATATAAACGTATACACGCTATGGTTAATAACACAACAAAAAAATCATACCGAAGTTGGCCATATTATTTGATTATATTAGTATGTTCGAATTAGCTAAAATTACTTCAAATAATTCTAAAAACATGAAAATGCAATGAAAAATGGTTTGGCATCCGTAGTTGTGGCACCCAAACCGGCCGCATCTAGAGCCATTCATGGCTTCCAGAGCTCTAGATCTGGAGCTCATGTGGCCTCTTCCAAATTGGAGCTCTAGTGGCCCACCAGAGCTCCGATCAAGTTTGGGTGTTGCGAATATTTTAATTTCAATGTTTCTTCGATGATTTTTTTCTTCTTTCTCAATTTCTTTGTTCCGGTGATTACTTCGATGTTTCTTCAAAATTTTTAAGTTTCCTCAATTTCTTTGTCAAAATATTCAAATTAATTTGATCAATAAATTAAAAATACTATGATACTTTTTATAGGTAAACTAGTATTTCATTTTAAGTTAATGGATTAATTTATAAACTATTAATTATAATACAAAGTCTTAGGAGAGATCGTGTGTATAGAGAGATAATAAAAATGAATTTATTTGTAATTTACCACATTCATTTACATTTTCGCGGGTCATTGGGCCGGTTTGATTAATTTCGCGGGTCACTAGGTCGGATCAATTCATTTCTCGGGTCAATTTACTAGTTTTGGTTAGAAACATTACTAACATAGTTAAGATCATTACTGACATAAGGAAGAACATTCGAATTATAAGTAAGAACATTTTCAATGAACATCATGCATACATTCTTTCATTACATTATGACATATTCAATATTCAGTTATAATAGTCCAACATATTAGACAACGAAACGCAACTCAGTTGGTAAGACGCTTCAACTCCAACCAATAAGTCAAGGGCTCGAGTCACCCCTTTAGCCGTTTTAAAAAAATAAATAGTTCAACATATTATTGAATGAAAAAACATTGACAATACAAATAGGAACATTTAGGTTAAGTTGGTATAATTAGTAACATCACGAAGACAAAGAATAATATTTCATATAGGAAAAATTACATATACCCCCCTCTTGGATGACTTTGTCACATCTGACTACCACTCAGATCAACAATTACATCTAGGTCCACTAATCCGTTTTTCTGTTGACCAGCTTAATTCACTATTCAATATTTGGCCAATCCAAACATGGCATTAGCCAATTGTTTTCACTTTTACTAGGTTGGGAAAATTACATTTTCGCCCTTAATTTTATCATAGTTTAGTCTTCCTTTATTTATTTATTTTTCAATTATACCCCTTTAGAAATCAAAACACTACACACAATTCCTTCCCCATCGCCTCCTTCTGCATCGTCTTCTTCGTCTCTTTACTTTTTCCACCACCACCATCATTACCGCCTTCCACCACCACCGCAGGCCATGACTCCGTCGGCCACCTCCAATCCACACCATCGCCGCCCTATCACACCACAAACCCACCTTCTATGCTCGTTGCCCCACCACAGATTCACCTATGTCTCTCGCCTCCATCACCAATCCTCTCCTCCACCGATGTCAACACCACCTCTGTCACCCATCACAGGTCCGCCACCACCATTCACGACCACTATAGCATCCTCCACACTCCTCTGCGAGTCCTCCGTGATCGCCATCACCACCAGCCTCCTCGATTGCCATAAGTACCGGATAAATAGGTCCTCATGTGATCCTCACGTGGTAGTAGTAACTTAAGGCTGTTTGGCCAAATGCAAAAGCTGAAATTCAAACAGGGGCAGAAATGACTTTTCCGGACTTAAGTTCGCTGAAAGTCAAATTCGTGGACCTGGATGTAATTAATTTTTATCGACTAGGACTTACATGTAATTGTTGAACTAAGTGGTAGTTATCTGCAACATTTGCATCTAATAAGAAACCTAGATGTAATTCGCCCTTATCATTATAAGACACAAGTATTTACCACTTTATACGACTTAATCCTTTCAGTATACATTATTTATATAAAATGAAAGATCTTCCATTTACATTATTCATTTATTGTTTACTAAAAAATTATTGCATCACTTGTAATAATGTAAAAGAATGATACACTATTAAAATAAAGTGACTGGCTACATATCAAAGTGATATTATAGAGTGCGGATAAGATGACAATTTGGTGAGCGCCAACAATGCGGTCGTGAACCACTTGTTACATAAATGGAGTGATCTCTTCTAATTAAAGATCATATTATCTTAAACTTACTACTAATGCAATGACACTTGGATGGAAATACAAACACAGGTAAGAAGAGCTCAACCAAATTTTTTGAAAAAATCTAAAACTTCGGTGTAGACGATGTCTTTGGCATTATATGCCATTATGAAGTCAGCATGAGCATAGTTCTTCACCAGCTGAACCTTCAACTTGTCTTTATCATGTCCTTGCAGATCACGCAGTAATGTTTGCACATCCTTAGGGTCAGCAAGTGTATCTTGTCCGCCATAACTTAAGAATAGGGGCATATTTTTCGGAATTTTCTTCATATCGTATACTGGAGGTGTTGCTTTGCCGTATTTAGCCATATTACCAATGAAATAGTCATATTTTGTGATTTTCCTTTTTACCGTAACTGCAATTTTCAGTATGTCGTTAGATCATCATAAAGACATCATGAAGGTTAGTTTCGTATAACATTCAAAATTCAAAAAACGTAACATACTTTGAGCAAAGTGCATATTGTTCTTGATTGAGGTGGGTTGGAATCCATTCATGCCGAATTTTGCAAAGGCAGATAATTTTATGCAGCAGTTAGTTCCTGAAAGTTTCACACAGCGTAAAATATTGAGCCTTTGATGGTAAAACGGGAAGAATATATCCTTTTATAGACACTTATTATAAGTATATACCTCCAAAAGCCGGAAAAGGCATTGTTTGTGGTGGTGCGCTGTAAAGTACAAAACATATAATCTTTTAATCGAATATAAACTTCAGAAAAATTATATAGATATGAATATTAACAGATGCTGTTGATTTACCTGATCGGAGGATAGTATGCTCCGGTGCCATTCAACAAATTAAACTGTTGACAACATGTTTGATAAGTTAATACTCAGTTATGAAATGTCGTTATTCACAAAACAATGGCAAAACCATTTATTTTTTGGGACTTACATTACCAAGCATGCCAGGAGGCATATTTATATGGCTTAAGTATGAGATAGGACTTAACAAGACAACTGATTTGAACTTGTCACTAACTTTTCCTTCAGCAAGAGAAACAAGTGCTATCAAAGTTCCCTGAAATAAATGAAATGATAAACACACCATCATCAATGACATGACATGCATATGTAGTACAGTATATATCAAAATGTCACCGAACAATGTTTAAATGTAGTTCTCTACCATAGAATGGCCGACATAATTTGTTTTCTTGCCAGTTTTTTGGTAAATAAGACCAATAACTGCGGTTAGATCATATGCCGCCAGTTCGTCCCATGACCAATCCCAATACATCTGCAATAAGTATTATAATTATACATCATATGAAATAGAGTTACATCTTAAATAATCTAATGTCATAGGTTCGTTCGGTTTACAATCATGAAGCATGTGTAGTGTATTTTACCGGGCTAAAAATGTTCGATTTCGTGTTTCGTCGACTGAATTGTGTTCCTCTGTGGTTGCTGACAAAGACATCGTACCCATTATTTGCCAATATCGTTGGTAGATTTTCCGCAGCTTGGTTATTAAACCAACTCATCCCATCCTACATTTTAAAGATACACGAAAAAATCATCACTACATATAAGGATGAATGATATTAAAACTCATGATAATTCTACGTAAAGTGACGGTAGAGAAGTGCATGTGAGAGTCAGTAATGAGAAAGTAAAACTTTACTTGTACAATATGTAATAACCTTTAAAGTAATTAAAATTTAACACACTCCTCTGCATAATGTCACTTATAAAAAGTAATACAGAAAAGGAGAAATCTTACAACATAAACTCCATGCTGCATATAAACTGGCTTGCCACCGCCTTTGTTAATTCTTGATACACTTAGAACATAGCCATCTTTAGTTGTCACCTAACAACATAACAAATGAAATAAACATTTTGTTGAATTCATAGTAAACAACCAAACATTTAATTTTAATATTTGGATTAAGAAAGTTACTTGCAACTCTTCACATTTATAACCACGTAAGGACGAAGCTGCAGCACTGCATATGCCACGGGCACCAAATGGTGCTGTGACACTCTCTGTCACACTCTCTGTCACACTCTCTTTATTGATGAAGTTGCGACTCGAGCCAACAACTTGATAAGAAAATAACAATATGAGATAAAGAATTAATACATTTATGGGATTCAAAAACATATTGGAAGTCATTATTCTTCTTCTTTTTTTGGTCGATTATTTTTCACTTTGAGGTAAATGTATTAGTGTTTTGTAGTTTTTATAGAGATAAAGAATGCCAAGATTGGTTAATTGGTTCTGACTTTTGAATGAGGAATTGCGGATGAAGAATCGGTCTAAACAAGATGTAGAAATTCCTTTTTATAGTGTTAAATTTGAAAATCAATTTCAGAATGTACGTGGAAATGAAATTGTATAAATATTACAAAAATTTGATTTTTTTTTCTAACAAATCACATACAAGTAACTAAGTTTTTAAAACTACGAATTTCTTTTACCCAACTCATATGATCGCCATTAACTTCTAACACGTTAGCTAGTTGAATGAGTAGTAATTTATAATAAAGCGTGTGTATTTGTCATGTGTGTCACTTGAGTCGATCCCTGTTGAGTCCTTATCAATCTCATTTTCAATTGTCAAGTCATCCGGGCTTTGTGAAGTTCCCAAATCATGAGCACGTACTCATGTAGGGGTGTTCACAGGTCCAACCGCCCCGAACATAGATGGACCGGAACAAGAAAATAAAAATAGGATCGGATGTGATCCAATAAGCTTACGATCTAGACCTAACCGATCCAGAAAAATAGGTCCAGTTCTAATATTTAACCGACTTGGCTACATCAAAATGTAGAAATTCTGAAATGATATGATCCGATGAACTCCAAAATAGCTAAAATGAATAAACCAATACACACCAAAATTGTATTGTCGCTAATTACGTCAAATAATTTGTCAAGCCATACTAATTGTCCCATCATAAATAACTAATTAGTCACCATAATTAACACTCTTTCCACCACAAAACACCATTGCAGAATTCAATCATCAAGCATGTAGACTTATAATTTTCATACTCTTCTTACTATTAATTTTTTGTCCAACACACGTTTCATTCATGATCTCCATACATAGTATATTAATTATGTGCTGGAAAACTTCAACATAGCCACCCTCCATCGTTTTCCTTTCCATTGCATGTATATCACTACAATAATTTAGTAACAAAATTTGAGGTTCGTAACGGAATTTCTAACGAAACAAAAACCGTGAAAAAATAGCCGTCAGAAACAATTTCTAACGGAACATTTTATCCGTTAGAAATTTCTCACGAAATTTCTAACGGAAAATACAATTCCGTTAGAAATTCTTTAATGAATTCCGTTAGAAATTGTGTATTTTAAAAAAAATTATTTTTTAATCCATTTTTTTTATTACAAATATAATTTATACATACAGAAATTTAAAAGCACACAATTTTAATGGAACAAATATAATTATAATTTATATATATATCGTATAAAATTATCCATACATCAAAAAAAATCTACGAAGTAGAGGGTGGTGGATTATCCGTACATTAAATCAAACCTACGAACTACCGAGTGGTGGGGGCGGAGTGTACGTGGTCATAAATTGCTGGAACCTCTCAATCATCTCCACCTGCGACTGTAGCTGCCTCTCCTGATTCTGTACCCGCTCTTGCAGCAATCTCGACTGCTCCTCCGACTGTCTCCTCAGCTCCTCCGTCAGCTCCTCCGACTGTCTCCTCTGCTCATCTGACTGTCTCCTCTGCTCCTCTATCCTCTCCTCCAACTGGCTGATACGA
>JAYMSP010004279.1:0-16756 GCA_036897095.1 Plantago elongata
TTTTACATCGCATGCATGCCTGATTATCCTCACTTAGTCTGTTGACTAACCCACTCTCGTTTTATAATGTGTTCCCATGACAGGAGCACGATTGGGCGGGGGGGTTTGATTAGGATACCTGACTGCGCCGGGATAAATACTACCACGCGACGACGTGGGTTATTTTCTGCTTTCAAACTTATAAAGTATTATGTTTTGGTTTGTAATATTCGGTACTTAAACTATCTTCTGATCTGCGTATTTGAAAATGCTTTAACTAGTATTATATGTATTTTGGAGTTTTGCAAATATTTTAATGGTATATATTGAGTTTTTGGAGGTTGACATAGTCCTTGACGTCCGGACTAGGATCTGGGGCGTTACAAGAATGGTATATCAGACTTGTCGGCAACAATCACTTTGTGGTGTTGAACATGGAGCCAAAATCTCCAATGGCCTCTATATGGAATGAATGGGTCAAATATAAGGAGCACCGTCTTATTAGTTGGACCATTATAATCCAAGACTTATATGTTTGACCATTCTCATTGATGACATGATTTGATACTCATGCACTTATTTTGGTTTTGGAATTGTGTTTTTTGACAGTTTTGAGCAGTTTTAGTAAAATATGCATAGATTTCTCGTCTGATATGCAAATCCTGAAATTGCAAATTTCTATACAACTAGACTCGTATATAATTGAAATGGTGTATCCCATTAGTCCTAGGTATACTCAAGAAAAATAAATTTCAAGTTGGGTGAAAACGGTGCATTTTTTTTATAGTTTTGAGCAATTTTAGTAAAATTTGCATTAACTTCTCGTCCGATATGCAAATGATGAAATTCTAAATTCCTATAAAACTAGACTCATATATATTAGAAACGGTGTATCCCATAATTTATAGTTATATCCGAGAGAAAACAGAAATCCAGTTCAAGTGGGGTGAAAACTGTGTTTTTGACAGTTTTGAGCAGTTTTAGTAAAATTTACATAAATTTCTCGTTCGATATGCAAATCATGAAATTTCAAATTCCTATAAAACTAGACTCGTATATCTTAGAAATGGTATAGCTCGTGATTCCTTTTTATTCATGCAAGAAAACAGAAATGGAGTTCAAGTTGACATTTTTGTACTGTTTTACTTATTTTCCTGCTTTACTAAAAACAGTAGTACCTTGTTATTTGATGAATAAGTCATTTATATTTAAGTATTTATAGAGAAAATTAACAAGGTTAATCTCAACAAAAGCACAAAATGGACATGTAGGATCCCAGTTTTTCATTTTCCTACCATTTAATGCTAGAATTTTCAAATAAATTGCTATGTTGGTGGTTTTGTTGTTTTCTTAAGTTGTATAAGGTACTTATGTGTAAATGTGTGTAAATGAACATTTATAAACTTTATTTACACACTTACACTTTCTTTGATCAAAATATACCCTCTAGGATGCCATTTTTCAATTTTCTACCATTTAACGGTAGAATTTTTTAGATAATTCACCAAAACTAAGTAAACACAGACGATCACCCCACAAGTCATCCAAGCACTTGACCAAAGTTAAAACATAATGTCATCAAAGTATTTTGAGCATATAACAAAAGAAAAACATGAATATCAACAGTAGCCCACAAGTGTTCAAAACACTTAACCAAATAAAAAATACAAATATCATCCTGCAAGTATTTAAACCAACACAAATCCTACTTAGAGAATTTGGCCCCCATCAACAGACGTGATACATCTTGGAGGGCTTGCACTGCCTCTTCAGGGTCAGGATGGGCATTGATATTTAGGTGGTAAATACTTAACATACCCCTAGATTTTGTAATTACATCCTGATGAAATAGTCACAATTCTCATATCTAAGGTAATGAGCCTAACGAATTAATGTTGGGATAATTTATAGTAATATAAAAGAAACAATATTAACCTTAAGATAGTTGTTTTAATGTCCAACTACATCCCCACCTACATTAGCATCCTGTCCAACTGCATCTCGGTTAACCCTTGGATGTATCCTCTCGAGATACCATGGAAGGTACTCGATCACTGCCAAAGGCCCCCCATCCAAGATAGAAAGGTGCCTAACATTGCCTACATTTTAATGCCAGAGCAAAAACGTGTCTCGTCGGTGTAATGCTCCAAGACATAGCCCCTGGGATTCGCTGGTCTCTTTACTTTTAGAGGTCTAATGGGAGGGTCCGGAATCATTTGCACATACCCAAACTGTCGCATCACACGGTCTGGCATGTATGGCTCAAACTTGTCTCGATAATGGATAATGCCTCAATAAAGTGAAATAGGGACATGTTCGCTAGGCTCCTCGGAAAAAGGTCGCCAGTTCACCTGTAAATAAGAAAAAATAGCATTAATTCATAAAAGATCAAGATATACTGAAGTCAATGAAAGAAAACTTAATCTTGTGTGAAATCAAGTTTTCATTGTGTGATCCTTGTGGCACACGGGGTGGGTTCCATCTACGTGCGCAAGGATCATTTTCGTTACGATTCACTTGTCTTCCTCTAGGCCAGAAACATGGAATGTATTCATAAATCCACACTGCAAATTATTTGATTATAAAGTATTGAAAATAACAAGTATGTTTATTGAACATTGACAAGTGATAAAACATAAACCTGAACCAAAGTAAGACAACCAGATATCTCTTTGCAACCAACTCGGGATGCTTCTTCAAGATTCCTATACATATTAGTCAAGGTCGCTGCACCCCATGCATATTCAGACACCTGATTGTGATCTTGAGAGAACTCCACATATCTAGCATTAACATATAAGTTGCTCTTCTCACAGAGACCCTGAGAAGCCACAACAAATAACCTATATATAATGCACCATCACTAGCACCGTGGTCATTTTGTAACGACTCTAATGCACTAAGTTTGCATAAATTCCCACCCTTCGAACCAATAAAATTGCTCAACTCACCATCCTCAAGGCTTATATCAAACAAAATTGTCAAATCCCCCAAGTAACTACTCTGAGTAGTGATAACCGACTTACCCGTTACTGAAATTCTCAGTAAATATCAAACATCATGTAGAGTGATAGTCATGTCACCAAACGACAGGTGAAATGTGTTTGTCTCAGATTGCAATCTTTCCACAAAAGCCGATATCAAAGGGGCGTCAAGAGTATCAAACATGCAGTCCTTCACATGGTCTAACTTGCTATCCTTCAAACAATGCAAGCCCTCTTCCCTCATGTTTGGGACTTCAAAGTTTAATAATCTACAACTTCTAGAATGACAGTTCAAGCATCCTCTAGCCTATTTTAAAAGGCAACGTTAGATACTTCTTATTACAACAAGTTGTAAAATAGCTAAATTAAACATTATACTTACCTCCTCTCTTGTTTGCCAGAAGTGATTCGCAATATGGCGCTCGAATGAAGTCGATAATTCCCTCGTCTTTGGGCCCCCATCAACATCCACCATATGCTCATCACCATAGGAACTACACTCATCGGGATTCTGCATGTATCGTCTAGTCAGACGTACACTATTATCATGTGTAACTGACACGGTAGTATCACCATGGCTATTGACATCCTCATCACCATCACTCACATGTAAACGTTCACGCCCAATCGATTCCATAAGACCTTTTCCTACCCCATGCCTACGTACGCTCGCATTTAATTATACATGATTGTCCTGCTCATCTGATGATATATCATTGTTAGGGTGGACACCTGGATTTGCCATAAATGAACTATCAGGATTGGTTCTTGTAGGATCATTTTGTAACACGCTTTAACCCAACCTATATCTAGCAGCTGCATTTTCTTCTCTCAATAGTTGTTTTCTTCTACTACTTGACCCGGTAACGTCCCTACCATCCAAGCGGGAGAATTTATTTCCCTGTTTCGACATCTAAAAGAATACAATACGAATGATTGAAATATACAAATTAAAATTGATGTGCATGACTATAAATGTGTCGAAAATGCCTATTTTAATAAACAAATACACAAAAGAAGGCAGTAGCTTTGCCATCTACCAATTTGCAGGCAGCCAAAGCATTGCCATCTGCGAATTGGCAGGCGACCAAGCTGGTAGGTAGCAATAGCTTGGCCGCCTGCCAATTCGCATGCGACAAAGCTGTTTTTGTTTTTCTGGTCAGTATTGGTTGATGGAATTAGGAGAAGTATTATTGTTCGAAGAAAACAATATGCAAGATTGTAAAAGAAGAAGCAAACTCTCACCTTATTCAGCTGGAAGTTTTCTGTCTTCAATGGTGATGAAGATGGATGAATTAATGTGTAGATAATATAGTTTGTATTATAGGGTTTTATTTTTTTGTAATTTGTAAATTTTTAGGATTTAATTACAAATTTTTTAAAGTTGGATTATTTATGTAAATTTTTAGAAAAAATGTTTTGCATTTAGTAATATGTGTCATGCGTTTAACAAGGATACTAAGGAGTATTTGTAATTTTGTGAATTACTGTTTTTATGCACTAATAAGAAAGTCTATATTGTTAATTATGTTGAGTATAAAGTAGGTGATTATGTTAAAAATTTTAAAAATTCATATGATGCGGCTTAATTCAAGGAAGTTTTTATGCAGAAATTGGCTCAACCGAAGCTAAACAGGAATTGTCAGAATTCAACAAAGTCTTAGTGTTTTCCATCTAGAAACGATGTTCCGAGTAAGAATCTTCGATATTCCATGAGGTAAGACGTCCAAGAGACATATGAGGATATCTAGTGGGTTAAAATTGCAATTTTCATTATTTTTTGCACTTTTTGCAATTTTTCATAGTTATTAGAATTCTTTTTGTATTAGAATTCCTTCCCAGTTAGTTTGGTTTTCACTATTTAAGCACTCTTAGACATTATTGTTTCTCATCTTTTGATTGATTTATAAAACATTGAGGTTTCCTTAAAATCTGTCAATTTCGGTATTTCTCTAGAATTAACGAACTTTAATAAAGAGTTCTTCCTAACCATATATGCTGCATCACATAACCTTTTAGTATATTCAACAAATATATTCGGTCAGGTCCCTATCAATTATAAGGAAACTTATAACCTTTAATAAGAAATGAGATGTGAAAGGCTTGGTTGGAGGATTTGGATCTCAGCTCAAGTCCACCCAGGTAGGTCTTGCCCAAGTGCAAATACGGATGTTGTTAAGACCCTACATAATTGGCTCATCACTAGTCCATCAAGCCTAAAGTTAGAACGGACCGCCATCTTTTGATTGAGAAGAATACTCTAGAAGATCTCCAGAATCTACACAAATCTCCCAAACATATCTGTTTATCTCAATTTAAGCAATTAGATTATGTCTTGATTAGCAAGACATATAATAAAGGTAGAGTATCTTCAGGAGTCTCTTATTCATAGAACTAGTCTCTTGTTAGGTAACTCTAGATTTCTGCATATCTTATTTAGATTCTAGCATATCGTTTATTTCCTTTAGCTTACTTGATTACCTAAAATCTATGTCAGGTAACAACTATAAATAGGACCATTAGGGCATAACCCTAATCAGTTGAACATGATGTTTCTTTACTGTTGAAAACGAGAACTCACCGCGGAAGCGAGAACCATTTTAGACTCTCCTAAAACGTGAACTTCGTCCTCCTCTTATATTCGTGCTAACCTAACGGTTATAGGTGATCTGAAGGAGCCATCTACGGGTTAGTCTTTTCTCTAATTCTCTTCTCTTTTCTAGCTAGTTCATAAGACTCCAACCAGGGTCTTATCACTTGACCTCGGAGCAAGTTGTGGGAACCTACTACGTTTCCAAATTAGTACTCTAACAACCTAACCAGCAAGGATGTCAAGATCATCCAGATCATCAAAGACAAGCCATGAGAGGATATATGAGATGGAAGGCACCGTCTTGGACATCGAGAACCTGTTGGAGAACATATTCAAGGGGTGGCTCAAAGGGGAAGAGGCGGTGATCAACGCGCATAACGGTCACGCACCGAACAGCGTGACGACACACCCGCCACATGCGCCGAACAGCTCGGCGATGCAGCCCCGACTGAAGTTGTTGACAACTCCCACATTGAAGTTGTTGCTATTCCCATCATGCAACGATCCCCTCGGTTCCGCGTGAATGGGGAAGACAAGGAAGAAGGAGAAACGTCAAAGGAAGGATGGATCTCAGGAAAGGAACCAAATGACTTTGATCTGGAACAGGAGAAACAAAGGGCGGTTAAGGGTGGGTTTGATGGTTCTTCCATGGGAGGCTGCAACTACACGGATTGCCCAGAAGAAGATTGGGAGACAACTGGAGCCTGAAGATGACTCGGAATTGGCAGAAGAGAGAGCAGTTCATAACTTCAACGCCCTCTGGGAAGAAGGTGAGGGAGAGAGACTTCTCGGAAGAGAGAAAGGGTAAAGGTACAGGGAGTACCCGGACCCATTCCAGGAACCCGTCTGATCACATGAAAGGAGGCCTACCTATGGACCGGAAGGTAGACTAGGATATGAGCTATAAGAATGCTATCAGGTATGCCCACCTAACTTTAGGGGAGGTTATGATAGGATAGGAAATCAGGGTCCCAGGAGAATTCGTCTTGAGTTTCCTAAGTTCTCTGGGGAGGATGTGCTCAACTGGGTGGACAAAGCTGAGCAACACTTTGAGTTTAAAGGGACGAGCAATAGGGATTAGGTGCAATTGGCATCTTACTATCTGGAAGGAGATGCACACAGCTGGTGAAGCTGGTATAATCAGGTAACCACGCACCCTTATGAGTCATGGAGGCAATTCAAGAAGGGGATCATGTTGCGGTTCGGAACCGCTAAACTGGACGATGTTGATGAGACTATGAGCCAGCTCAGGCGAACAAGAACCTTCAAGGTTTACCTGAGGGAGTTCGAGCGCCTCCTGAGTCAAGTGCCAAATTAGCCACCTAGCGCCTTGCTAGGAAGCTTCATGTCCAGGCTAAAGACGGAGCTCTCATATGAGCTAAGGATGTGGAGACCCCAGAACCAACAAGAAGCTGTGGAACTAGCAGCTTGGAAGGACGAACAACTGAAAAGTTGTGGATGACTAAGGAAACGCCTACTGCTCCTACTAGGCACACATGTAACCGTATTCCACCAAATACTCCTTCAATACCTGTATATGCTGCTGAGAAGGCCCGAACAAGTACTAACTTCCGAATGGCCGAGGATGAGATCCGTCGCCGTCGAGCGGTTGGGCTATGCTTCACCTGTGATGAAAGGTACACTTTTAATCATGTCTGCAAGAATGCAAATCCCTTGGTCTTAACCATTGAAAGGACGACGCCGAGCAAGGAACGGAGGCTGAAGTAGTTGACTCCAACACACAGGAGATTGTCGACTTCAGTATGCTGAGCTCATACCAAGCTCCCAAGGCAATGAAGTTCGAGGCAGGGCTAGGATAACAGTATGGCAGTATTCCGGTTGATAGTGGAGCCATTTTGAGTTTCATCGACCAGGTTCTGGTGGAGAAGCTAGGATGGCCAGAGGAAAGCACTTACTGGGTCCGATCAGCCAGTGGACATAAGGTTCACTACACTCGGTACTACAAACAAGTACCGATCAATATCTAGGGAGTCCGCTTTTCTATGACTCTCTTTGTTGTTCCGATTTCTGATCCAGGAATCGATGTTATCCTGGGGATGGACTAGATGGACTTAATAAGTCCAATACTCTGGGACTGTAAACGGATGACAATGACCATACGGGGCAACAATGGAGAGAAGGTGATGCTTAAGGGTATAAGCAGAAAGTGGGACGACCCTATACTCATAACTTGCCGCCATGATCTGCAATCGAAGAGGGCTACACTAAGGAATAGCTTGGGGTACGACATCGGGAAAAAGAGGAAACATCTTGTGTCCCCACCAGAAAATTCCACCAAGGTAGTTGATTCGCCTGTGTTGAAGACAACTGCAGCTGCTTGGGGAAAATGGCTCGTTTCAAAAGGAACTTGGGGACAAGGTCCGTTTCAGGAGGGGAGAGTGTTGAGACCCTACTTAATCGGCTCATCACTAGTCCGTGAGGCCTAAAGCTAGAGCGAACCGCCATCTTTTGATTAGGAAGAATCCTCTAGCAGATCTCCTGAATCTACACAAATCTCCCAAACATATCTTTTTTATCTTAATTTAAGCAATTAAATTTTGTCTTGATTAGCAAGACAGATAATAAAGGTAGAGTATCTTCAGGAGTCTCTTATTCTTAGAATTAGTCTCTTGTTAGGTCATTCTAGATTTCTGCAAATTTTATTTAGATTCTAGCATATCTTTTATTTCCTTTAGCTTACTTGATTACCTAAAATCTATGTCAGGTAACAAGTATAAATAGGACCATTACGGCTTAACCCTAATCAATTGAATATGATGTTTCTTTACTGTTGAAAAACGAGAAATCACCGCGGAAGCGAGCACTGTTTTAGACTCATCTAAAACGCAAACTTCCTCCTCCTTTTTTCTATTCATGCTAACCTAACGGTTTGAGGTGATCAACAGGCGCCATCTACCTCTAGTACGGCATCTACGGGTTAGTCTTTTCTCTAATTCTCTTCTCTTTTCTAGCTAGTTCGTAAGACTCCAACCAAGGTCTTAACAGACTTCCATATATCCATGTTTTATTGAGTCTGGTGACTCTGATCCTCTAAGCATTAAGAATAGGCTATTTAGGTAGAACTAATGTATGACTAAATTGTATAGGGATTATGTTAATGCATTTCTTTGCCCATTATTTTCGGACAGGTTGATATTACCGAGTGAATAAATCAACTATACACCCATAACCCATATAGTCTACAATTTAGTTGTAGAGTGTAGACTAATGTATATTTAAGATTATTTTTTCCAAACTTGGGTTAATGTGAATCCCAAGTCTAAACTATACCATCTATTACGTTTAAGGACAAGGGCGGAATCATAGGCTATATAATAGAAAATTATGTGTTCCGCCACCGTAGAATATTAAATATACACTTCGGAACACCAATTCGTCTCACACTAAGATACCTCTTTTTCAAGACTTTGGGATTAAGGGTATATTTTATTGATTAACTGAAATAGTATATGGACCGGGATTCAATACTTTGACAACTACCACGACTCAACTATGTGTAATGACTACAATCTTACTCAGTAAATTGTTAAGAGTATATTCTGTACACCATATGCCTTCGACAGAAATTTATATAAATCAGAAAGACAGCGGAAATAAACTGAAACAAGATATAAGTTTCTAGCAGGTTATCTATGTTGATAACCCACCGAGCCTCAAGGCAAAAGTATCCACTATATGAATGATTAGATAATGAATATAAGGTTACTACTCTAGCTCTATTCTAGGAATACAATTAGACGAAAAACAACCAAGTAGATGTAAGGAATGAACCGTACTAATCTAGCTCTTAATCTTTGGACTAACAACTAGATAAAACTTGGAAAAGATTGATGACAAAATACGTGAAACAACTCACAACTATGCTATGGGAATGGCTTGCTTGAAAAACATAATTTTGTCTTCAATGTAGACGCCCTTTATATAGATTCTCCAAGCCGATTTCATAGGGGCAGAATCCTACATTGACCTGTGTTATAATTCTTGTCGATCTTTGTCTTCTCTTACATATCTCTCCTTATCTTGTTAATCTTCGGTCTTTCACTTCTAGTGTCCTTCGACTTGTCACCTTCTTTAGAATATTGAATTCTTTTATGTTTTTATCTCCTGCACATAGTAGACATACACTACTATGGAATTCTTTATGTTAGTCGAATAATGGTAAAAACTATATTAGCACTTATCGAAGTTGAGTTCGATTAGGACTTGGAGTGTGAGTTATATATCCAGTGTAGTTGATACACCAGCTATGGTGTACTAAGTACACTAGACAGTAAATCCTGAAGTGTAACTAGTACACTTACAGAAAAACTCACACCTACATTCTCCCCCTTAGTTTTTTCCTTTCTTCACATTACAAACCAGTCAAAACAAGTGAAAGATAAAAATGCTCCCTCTTAATAAAGTAGATCATAGCCTAGTTTGACATGAAACATAAAAGTTAGAATCCTAAAAAATATTGCATACCGATGTACCACCAGGAAAAAAACTCCCTGTCAAATAATTCAAATAAAAAAAAAACTTTTGGGTGTACTCAGTTCACCCTAAGCATCTTGTTCGTTCTCTTGATCCGCTTGTCCTTCATCTTGTGTCTCCTCCCTGTTCTTCTCCCTGCACTTATTGATTCACTCCCCCTTGATATGTGGAAAGCAAAGACTCTACAGTAGCCCTCATTAACCAGAGGCCCTCAATCTGCTGATCAATACTAACAAGTTGAGCATGTAGTATCTCCCTCGATATGACCACTGAACAAGTTTCATCAACTGTACTGCTGGCTGCATCAAACCATTGCAAGTATTTTGTATGAGATCCACCCATGAAAGTTGGGTGAATCTTAAATTCCCCTATGTCAACCAACTCATCCTTATGCTTAGGCACAAAGCCTTGAGAGATCAAGATTTTATATATCAAGGAAGGATATGGAGTATAATCGAGTTACCATTTCCCAGAACATTTTCCATATGCCCGAATATGCACGCACCCAAATCAAATGGTATTCCCATCTTCAGCCGGTAGACCAAGTAGCAATGTCCCAAGTAATAGTGGCCACATTCAAAGTCGGAGGACAGTTTGTATCCGCCAGATGATACAATATCACACTAAGAGATGTGAGCCTTGAGGGCGGAGGTTTAGCCCTTGGCAACCACATATGATTCAAGAGACAAAACAATTCAAGCATATCTCTAGCTTCTAAAAAAATGATAGACCCGATGAGTTTTGAAATCCGGAACACACAGAACTTTCTCAGGCAACACGGTTTTATCCTCAAACTGATAAAAAGACTCTCGCATATCCTTGGTATAGAACTTGTCATCATAGGCACGAGTCACAGTAAGAGGAGGGTTACATGATGGTTGTTGGGGAGGTGGTGTAGAGGCTTTACCCTTATCTCTGGCTCTGGTTGAGCGAGTGGAAGGAGCTGTAGAAGGAGTTAGTGTAGCCTCAGCACTCATCCCTTCACGTGCCTTACGTCGAGACCTGGTGCAGATGAAACATAGAGGGGTTTCATCGGAATCAACTTCGTCGAGATTCACCACCTCTGTCGGAGCTGGATTGTCAAGCGGAGCTATCTCAGTATCAGCGACAGGGTTATATCCAGAGCACTCTCAAAGCCAGTTGGCGGGAATTCAACTTCAAGATCCACATTTGAAGCTGGTGGACTCAATTGATCAGGGGGTGATGCAACTGTCTCAGTAGTCGGGGAGGAACTTTTTCCTGGGTTGGAGCTTCTGCAATCGGTGATGGGGAATTCTCTGGTGGCGTTGGGTCATCAATAGTAGTGTTGGGGGCCGATTCAAACACAAGGATTGCGGTCTTGTGCGGAACCCGGGTTGGTGCAGTCGTGTGTGAGTGCCTAATTTCCTAAACCAAGGTGTCCGTCGGCCAGAAGACCACTGTCGAAAGTGGAAATGTACCTGCCGGATTGACCGGAGCTACAATGTTGATGAGTGTAGGGTTGGTAATAGTGGTCTCAGCCGAGCGGGGTAGATTTTTAGTGGGGCTAGGTGAGGAGTTGAGCTTTCGCTTAACTGATCAGCGAGGGGCCATTGTGTAGGAAGGATATTGTCTGGAGCAATTACAGAGTGTACTGGAGAATTTGGGAGAAGAGATGAATTAATGAAGAAGGCAGAAGGTGAAACGACGGGTATAAGAGGCAGGTGTAGGAGAGACACGTATGGTGTAGTGGTTGGGTTAGTGGGAAGAGTGCAATTGATTACTTGGGGTGTAACCGAAACATTCTAATAATAGTCATTAGTATACTTCGAACACCAAAAAAACTAATTAAAATTCGTTTCCAAAAAAAATGTTTGAGAGCAAATTATTTTCAGAAAATTTTTAGCAAGAAGTTTCCAAATAGTGAAAAAAGGCAAGAGAACAGAGATCAGGGAAAATACACAATGGGAAGATATCAAAACTTAAGTCATAATCCTATGTCATGGTACAACAAAACTTCAAAAAGGAACTCAAACTTAGAACTTACCCATTGAAACAACCATAAGGCTCTATATTCTACCACTCACCACCCAACAAATAATCCATGCATATGCAAACCAACCTGCCAACCATAAGTAAGTGAAACTGAAAATCACATACCGGGTGTAGTGGCGACATTCACTCCCAATCAGCTCTCATAAGACCAAACAATGACTTTTCAAATCTCCACAAAAAAATAGAATAGGTACAGAGGGACAGAAGTGAGAGAAATGTCTGCAGCGTGCTAAGGAGGCATGTGTCACGAAAACACAAGTAAAGACAATAAAGCACTTTTTATTATCATAACCTTGTCAACAAGAAATCAATGCAATGGTTGTTGATGTAAAATGTGTTTGTGTTTTGAAAAGGACACTCATTGAATGGAGGCAACCGAAGCCCCTACCACCCCAACAATATCACTAGTCATTAGCTCAGTGAACCGGGTGTGTACATAGGACTGAATGTAGGCAGCCTGAACCCCATACACCCAAGTATCCTAATGCATGCACATTTGCCGGCTCACCTTTAAAGAGACCACCGCAAGCACACCAATCATATCGAATACTGGCAACCGGAGCCCCAAGCACCCCAAAACAACTGATGAGCAATCAAGGTTCATTGGACCCACATCCTCCCCAAAGTATACTACACACACGATAAGAAAAAATATTGATTTTGAGAAAGGAGATAAGTAGAATCAAAGAGAAGTCAAATGCAAGTAATCAGCAAGTAAGTGTAGCCAGACACCGTACTGGTCAAGAGAAACACAAACAACTCATGATTAAACAAGAAACAAACTCATATAAGAATCATACAGGGTAGACACCACATGCAATACAAGTGTATTCCGGTGGTGTTGCGGACACACCCAAGGATCAGATTTTCTTATAGAGCGCACATACCAAGAGATTTACGCAGACTGTAAAATCTCTCAGCATCTAACAGTTTTTTGAATATGTCAGCTAACTGATGTGTGGTTTCAATTTGTTGGATAACAATCAACTTTGAGTCAACCAAATCCTGAAGGAAGTGATGTCGGATGTCGATATGCTTGGTTCTAGAGTGTTGAACAGGGTTCTTGGATATATTTATAGCACTCAAATTATCACAAAACATAAGCAAAGTATTGATTTGTAAACCATAATCATGCAACATCTGTTTTAACCACACCAATTGGGTGACACAACTACCAGCAGCTATATACTCGGATTTGGCGATGGATAGAGATACGCAGTTCTGTTTCTTACTGTATAATGACACAAGGTTATTACCTAAGTAAAAACATCACCCCCTGGTTGATTTTTGATCATCTAGGTCTCCTGCCCAGTCAGAATCACTAAAACCTACCATGTTTGAATTGGTGTCTCGGGTATACCATATGCCTAAATTAGGAGTTCCAGAAACATACCTGATTGTCCTTTTGACTGCAACCAGGTGAGATGTTTGGGGGTTGGCTTATTATCTGGCACAAACACACATGGAATACATGATGCCAGGGCGGGTGGCAGACAGATATAATAGGTTATCAATCATCGACCTGCAGAGGGTGACGTCAACACACTCTCCTTCATCATCTTTGGAAATTTTGATACTGGAGGACATAGGCGTTTTGCTGGGTTTTGCTGAGTTCAATCCAAACCTTCTACTAGATTCCGAGCATATTTTTCCTGTGACAGGAACATACCATTGTCCCTTTGCTTCACCTGCAAACCTAGGAAGAAGGAGAGTTCTCCTATCATGCTCATCTCAAAGGTACCTTTCATGTTAGCAACAAACTTGTCGATAAGAGATTTATTAGTTGAACTAAAAACAATGACATCAACATAAATTTGGGAAACACACACATCTTTTTGTGTCTAGAGGAGCATCTAATACAGGACTGCCATTTGCACAGAAAGTGTCTACACCACCACCATTTTCAAAATCACCAACTCACACCTCTCAACAACAACAAGATGAAGAAGCAACAAAGATTGATGAATGGGAAGCTGAGGCTAGAGCTTCCAAGCTAAAGAAGTTGTTGGAGAGAGAAGCTCAAGATAAGTCAGAGCTTGAGGACATGTTTGCTCAGAAAGATGCCAAAATCTAGAATTTGGAGGCACTGAACAAAAAGGAAATGGAACTCCTTACTGAGCAGGTCAAACTTAAACATTCACTAGAAGCTGCCATGGGTCAAGTTGAATCATTTGTAGAAGACAAGCAAAATGTTGAGGCTGCATTACAACTTACCGAACCATCAAAGGACAAAGGGAAGAAGACAGTGATTTATGCCCTTGAAGAGTCCTCCGATGATGATTGGACTGATGTAGATGGCACTGACCATCTAGCTGGACTGGATGAAGAAGATAGGGACTTTGCCAACTTGAATGAACATATGGTTATGTCCCATCTGAAAAGAAAGATGATTGCACCTAAGGCCTTTGACAAAGCACCAACAGACAACAATGTTTTTAGAACAAGTTCATAATCTTTTCAAATATGAAGAATGAATTGTTTCAACAAAACAATCTTGCATTGGCCACCATCCCTCCATAATTCAACTCCTTTGCTGAGCTGATGACCAGAAGGACCACTTCTCTAATGAGTGCACAGAAAGATATGGGAATGCAGAGAGATGATGATTTAGAGACAGCTCAGAAAGCACTGATGGAGTCTACTTATGTTGCTGGGAAAGTAGATAAGATGTATGAGCCACTGGAGCAGATCGCCAAGAGAGAACATCTACTACTTGGTCAGTTTGAGTCACTTCATTCTGAAGTACAAAAGCTAGTACAAGGCTAGAATGTATTGAGTGCACATTTTGACTCTCAGCAAGAAGTCTATGCCAATTTGACTTAGACTACAATGATTAATGGGGAAGGATCAAGAAGAGAATCAGGCAAGAGGAAGCAACCTGCAGAAAAACCTCTAACCATCAGAGAACCTCCCTCCTCTTCAAGTCTACCACCAGCACCACCACCACTGACTAGATCCAGAGCTTCACAGAAAAATCTAAAGGGAGCCAAGCCCCTAAGGAAATCAGATAAACCTTCTGAAGGAGGAGGAGGAGGAGGAGGAGGAGGAGGAAGAGGAGGAGGAGGAGGAGGAGAAGAAGAAGAAGAAGAAGAAGAAGAAGAAGAAGAAGAAGAAGAGATCAAAAGAATTGGTAATGAAGATACTTACTCACAACCTGATCAAGGATATAACAATCTGGATGAAGATGATACTGATCATGATGAGCATCCTCTCCACAGCAAGAGAAAGAGAGTTGATGAAGTATCTGAACCAATAGCTACAAGACTAATTGTTTCCAGAACACCATCTAGACATACCAAATCTGCCCAAGGTGGTTCTTCAAGTCAAACCTCCACAAAGAACACATCAAGGGAGCATCCCAGAATGAATAGAAGATAAAGAAGAAATGCAAAATTTGGGAGAACCAACACTGAAGATCTTCCTTCCATACCAGATGATGCATTAATTGAGCATACTAAGACTCATGATAGCCAGCCTGCATATCAATGCATAAGATAACTGAATGGCTACTGGATTCTAGATCTCCAAAACTTACTGTTGAATAGGAAATTTCTTGATCCTATCTTTAACCAACTGATGGCATGGAGAGTTAGAAGACCTCATATGATAAATCTTGCACATGTGGAAACATGGCTTGATTTTGAAGTGAAATCATAAGAGATGCCATGGAAAAATATATGAAGGAAGAAGTTCCTTACTTCAAACCTGATGATGTTCACAAGGTTCCAAAACTACTAGGAATAGGTTACAGATCACAGAACAAGCTTAGAGTGTTTGCTCATGAATCCTTCTACATGACTAAGCAAGAGTTTGATGATGACATGAATTACTTGAGAATCATCTACTAGAACTTCAAACGCATAGAGACCAAGATTGAGCATGTCTGGAAATGGGAAAGAGTCTACTGGATTAGACAATTTCATGAGAAAAATCCCAATCTGGACTACAAGGAAAAGTGCAAGGTTGTCAGAGATCCATAAATGGTTGTAAGAAACTATCTCCTTGACTATGTCATTGACAAGAGAGAGCACATGGATAAAAGATTCATGGACTAATCCAGAAGGACTGACTGAAGAACTTAAGGTTGTTGATAACCTAAGTGTTTTGAACAAAACTGAAGATTTGAAGACAGAGGACTTAGAATATTACTTGGAGCTTGGACTCTCCTCTTGTTCTATTTTCCCTTTGTATTGTTTTGTGTATTTTGGCTGATGTATTAACTTTGATATATTCTTGTAAGTTATCTTTGTTCTATAATTGTTGATTTTGATGATCATACTCTCAGATACTTTAATGGAAGATAACTTGTCAGCAAAGATCACTCATTGTGATTTGGTTGATGTCTTACTTTCTGCACTTATTTGAACTTAATTGATATATCATTATGAAATGATTAAGTGCTGAGAATTTGACTTCTCCAATCAGTAATAGGACTTTTGTGATAGTCATTGTTGTCTAATCAAAAAAGGGGAAATTTGTTAGGAATATATGTTAGTATTTTGATCACTCAGCACAATGACTTATCCTAGTTTCAAAAAGGTGTATAGTACTCTAAGTCACTTGACCATTGTAAAGAAGAAATACACTAAGTATGATAGTTTTTAGAAACCTTGTAATAGGATGTTAGGTCTCTAAATGTAATTTTTATTTAGCTCGAAGAAGACCAAGAAGGAGGCATTCAAGCAAAGGAGAA
>JAYMSP010004280.1:0-16743 GCA_036897095.1 Plantago elongata
TAGATATGGAGCACGAGGAGAGGACTGGGTAGCTAGGTACCGACTGACTAGAACTGGACTATCCGCTGCTCATCTTATAGTTTAAGTGTGTGTTTTACGAAGTACCTTTGGAGATGTAACGAATAATATTTTGGTATCTATATATATTTTGTTGTTCGGCACAATCCTTAACGTCCGGACCAGATCTGGGGCGTTACATGATCCGTCGTAATTTTTTATTTTTTTAAATTATTCCGGTCAACAAATTTAACGACGGATAAGTTTATCCGTCGTTAAATTTAACGATGAATTGTCTTATCCGTCGTCAAATAACGACGGATATTTTATCGTTAAATAACGACGGATAAACTTAACGACGGAGAGTTTATCCGTCGTTACATGGCTAGTGATTCATTGCTAGCCACTACGGAAAAAGTCCGTCAGTATTCTTGTGTATTCTTGTAATGTTTTTATGTGATGCCTAGTCATCACATTGATTAAAATGAAGGGTTAAAGATCAAATCTAGAAATGATCCGGTGGATCCTTCTCACCTCGCAAAAAACTAGCATCTTGAGACATCATAGCCTCTTGAGTCTTGACACGTGTTCTAAACCAGCTCACCTTGTCAGGCAATAAAGATTTCATTGACTTGATGATCCATTATACATACTACGAGATACATATGAAAATCTAATTCAAAGGTTTCTTGACTCCAACTCTCTTGCTTCTTCTAGGCTATTCATTGCTCTTTCAGTTTCCTTCAAATCTATCTCGGAAGTTTTAGTTTATAAAATTCTAAGGACTAAAGAGAACCTTGTTTCGTCATATATGGAGTCTCGTGATTCGATAATCGTGTTTACACCAACAACATAATTTGGTTGAATAACCATGAATGTATAAGCTTTATTGTTCAAAGTATAACAAATGTAATACACATTCACCTCCCATTTATCCTAATTTCTTTCTCTTATGTTCCGGGGAGTTTTACTATAACGTTACATCCCCAAATTTAAGTAATCCAAGGTTGGTTTCCTCTTCTTCGGTTTCCTCTTCTTCCACAATTTGTATGATGTAACATGATTTGTCTGGTATCCATTCTATTCAAAATGTGATAAGTTGTTAAGAGTGTCTCTCCCCTTAATCCTTTATGCATTTCATATTTGGACAACATAGCATTAACAATTTCAGTTAATGTCCTATTCTTCCATTTTGCAATATCTTTCTATGGTGGAGTATAGGGTGCAATATATTCATGTACTATTCAAACACTTTCTAAGCATGTTGGATCATAGCATTCACCACATTTATAAGTTCTTAGTCTTTTTATAAAAGTATCACATTGATTCTCAGTTTCTTCTTTGAATACCTCAAACTTATCTAATGCTTATCGTTTATGATTAATAAGATACTCATAATATAATTTTTCAAACTCTGAGAGTTTTTCTTATTATCGGTCGTTAAAAAGGTTTGGGGCTGTTTAACAATTAATTGGAGTGAAGGTAACAAAATGAAAATCTCCACACTTGTAGTAATAAGGGTTTAAGTAGAAAGCTCAACAACACATCAGGGTTTAAACCTCCAACCAAAAACACAAAACCCAACAATGGCTTCTTCTGCAAGTAGCAGACGCTCCATCAAAGGTAGCAACGGCAGCGTCCTCTCTCGAATCTCCGACAGCTCCATCGTCCGCACTGGAAAGTCCGCCGCCTCCGATGGCGCCTACGTCGCCAAACGCCTAATTAGAAGCACCGGCAAGGCCGCTTGGATCGTCGCCACCTCCTTCATCATTCTCGGCATCCCACTCATCATCGAGATGGATCGCGAAGCTCAGTTCACCGAGGCCGAGATGCAGCAGGCTTCTCTTCTCGGCGGCCCTCCGTCAATGATGGGCCCGCCGTAGTGATTGTGATGGATCTAGGGTTTACAGGCTAACATTTTGGGGTTTATTGATGTTAATTGTGATTGCTATGAACTCGTATTGTTTGATCCGTGTGTTGCTGTTTTGATGAATGATGAATTGATGGTTCCTTTTTTTACCAGAATAATTGTGTCTAGCTGTTTTGTTTACTTGATTGTAATTGATATTGTTGATGATCATGCATTAGTGTTGAATTTGGTCATTTCCTGATGTTGCTGTGTGTCTGCTTGTTCAGTTGTTTGATTTAATATGTGTCATTCTTCTGGTAGGTTCTGCTGATTATTTGATTCAGAATATGTTTTTGATGATGCTAGTATATCGCACGCTGCACACAGGGTTCTGTTTTCATTTTTCGGGTTGATCCATGCCTTCATGTTCTATAATTAAAGTAACGATGTGTGCTGGATTTGTTTGATTGTTGTTTCACTTTGTTTTGTGGATTCATAAGTTGTAGACTTGTGTTGTGGGGCAAGACATGTGAAATGCTTGAGTTGGATACGAATTTTATGACAGATCTTCGTATAGGTAGGTTGCCACTTGCGAGCAGCTTATAGTGAATAGATTAAGTAGTAAGATGCGATATGGGAAGTGATAGCGAATTTGTGACCATTTCTGATGCCATGTAGCGATGTATTGTGCTGGCATCAGTGATGCCACTTGGTCTGTTGTGCTTCCTGGTGTAGTTCGGCCTGTTCAGTGTCTAGAGGCAGCCAGAGTGCTGTGGTTTTTGTTAATCATCTTATGTTCTGCTAGTAGAAGCACATTTGGTACCAATGTAGCTGTGTATTTTTCAAGTTGGTATACAGTAATTTATAAATTCCAGTTTTGGTGAGATTTTTTGTTTTGAGGCCATGCTGATTCTCTGGCCATTGAATTGCTTGTTCAGTCACTTCTGTCTTTTTGTTCGATTGAGATCATCTGACTTGGAAACTCGTTAATGCATAGACATAGACAGGAGGAATATCAGAATATGTATTTCGCTTCAGTCTTTCTAAGATTTCATTTCAACTATGATGTATTTCTGCTTTGAGTTGTGGTTTGGTTTGTTTGCAGTTCTTATTCTTTCATTAAGTACAAAATTGCTAATTCAGGATCAAGAACCATATTATTTTGGTACAGCTTCATCATCATTGTCATTTAGTAGTATAGAATCACCCAGAATCAAAGCAGATGCCTGCAACTTCTATTCGAGAATTTGTGGCATCGATGGACGGATGTTGGCAGGAGCTGTGACTCTCCTTCTCTGCCGTTGTGCTAATGAACTTGGATATTTCAATCATGGCGACCCTCAAATTCTTGACAGTCCTCAAAGTCACAGCCAGTTTCTTACTATGATGCCAGAGCAACTCCTTTCTCCAGTTCATGTTACAGCACCTCATCCCCAATTAGTACATCCCCTAATGTCTCAATGCCTGCTAGATTTTCCTAAATTTGCTCATTCGAGCATGACTACCGATCTCCTGCAATGAATACATGATTATAATTCCAATTTGCTAATAACTAAAGTTGCATTATCTTTTTAAACCTCATTAGGATTCTAGGAGATAAAAGAGGAGATCTACCAATTTGCCACAATTTTGACAGTTACAAAATAGAGATCAACAATCTTTTAGTTGCCATTTTCCTTCACTAATTTTTTCTAAGCAAAATCTTTCTTAATCATAACAATTAGCGTGAGTGCTGCTTTTTGTCGGGGGAAAGGCAATTTTAGTCTTAAAGTTTAAGGGTGATGGTACGCGCAAGTCAACGTTTGATCGCATCGGCAAAATTAGTCCTGTATTTTACGATTTTTGACAAATTTAGTCTTTTCATCAAAAAATCAACCATTGACCACGTTGACTGATGATGTGTCAATATAGTCAACTGATTTCTCTCGATTTTGACTTCCATGTCACACGTCAGATAATACTACCAAACTTAAAATGTTAATAAATCTGAAATTAGATTTTTATATTAAAAAATGAACTGAATTAAACAATATAATAAGTCTCTTATTGTCGTGTTAAAGTATTATTACTCTTGTAAAAGTGTCGTTTCAATTTTACAATTTATTTAACACTTCTTCTCTATCCTACCACAATATAATAGGTCTTCAATTATCATGTTAAAGTTTCATTTCACTCGTTAAAGTGTCGTTCACTATTGCACTGTTTTTAGCACTTCTTCACTATTCTTCATCAACTGGCTACTAAAAAATGTTATTTCAAATTTTCTCCGCTCAGAATCTCACACCACACGCAGCACTCATTCAGAGTTTTTATAGATGCAGTCCAAAATATTATTTGTAAGAAAATTGAGAACACTTTAAAACATTGTGGTCGTATCCGTCTAGGTTGACGTTGTGGTTGTTGATTGGTTTCATACAAAGAAACTAAGCTAGAACTTTTTAGATGATGTAAATGGTTTTTGGATAGTTTTAGATTTGGGTTTTTGGGTGTGTATTGTACCCATTAACAGGACTCAAGACATTTCATGCATGTGTTTTTCATTTTTGCACATAGGTATTTGTATTCCGTTGTTCTTTTTAAAGTATTACTATATGATGGATAGTTATATATTTGCGATTATAACTATCTCGCATAAGAAATAGATGATTGATGTACCTCACACCTTATAAGAAATAGTAAAAAGTTTATATTTACATAGAAATTACTCATTTTAAGTTGGTCTAAGCCAACTTACCCAACAAAATTCCGCTACTTTCTAAATTAACTTGTGTACACTAATGTGTAGAATTTTTTTTGCATTTACCCATCCAAGGCACTAATATCTCATGAAACATAATATACGAGTTCATACGTGACCTAAATTCGATAATTTTATAAAATTTATAGGCACCGCTCTTAGCGCGGTATATCATTTCTAGTATAAAATAAAACTTATATGAATTAAAAGAAAGAGAAAATTAGAAAATAGAAAAATAATATCTAAAAATATTTTCCGTTTTATTTTTTCTAAATTAAAATAAAACTTAAATTAATTATAATGTTTACTGTTATGGCGTGTAAAAAAGAAAAATATAACACGAATTGTGTCATGTTTTCTATTTTACATTTTTTTTAAATTTATTTAAGTTTTATTTAATTTTTAATTCATTTTTGTATTTAAATATACTTTCTGATTTCATTAAACATTTTTAATTTTATGGTATTATGTGGCGTGTGACATGGAATTCAAAGTCGAGAGAAATCAGTTGACCACGTTGACACATCAACACTCAACTTGGTCAATGGTCGTTTTTTTACGAAAAGACTAAATTTGCCAAGAATCATAAAATATGGGACTTGTTTTTGCCGGGACGACCAAACGTTAGCTTGCACGTGCCATCACCCCTAAACTTTGGGACCAAAATTACCATTCTCCCGCTTTTTGTCACTATTTATGATTGTTTAAGCTTTTAGACTCTTTTCATTATTGATTGAACATATTTATTATTTTAAAATTTTACCAATTTTCAGGGCATTACAGGAGCATAATAATCTTCTATCTACGAGAATTCATTACAAGAACAAAAGCAATGGTTTGGAATGCCAATAAGTGAAGTTTATATCAGAGCAAAGAACTTTCATTGATTGTCCACTTCACTACATATCTTTGCAGGAAGATGTGTAGAGTTTGATAAAGGACTTAGGATGCTCATTTGAGACTCCATGACAACAAACTTAAGAATCTTGAAAAGATAGACAAGTTTTAAGGTATTGACAAAGTGACTTACATCAAAGCCACCAAGCCAGAAGAAATGAGGCCATAATGGAGAGAGCAAAGACAAACAACTTACTGAGGTTGAAGTGAGTTCTGTCACATCTTATCATCTTATAGTGTTTGCCATGTTGACATGTGTGGTTGGATTAGGATGTGATTTCTCATTTGTCTTCTGTCATTTTGGATTTGACACCCCACTTGAAATCGAGGTTATATGTGAGATTCAGGCCTGATCTAAGACATGCATATGCATCCCGCCTGTACAGGATCCCAATTAACTAGCTCAATGCCGAGGCCTACGTTAGGCTGCCAAATGAAATACAATTGTGTTACAAACAACAATTAGCCTCCTTGCATTTACTCAAAATCGCTAGCGACCAAGCAGTAGAATGTCTTCTCTCTTCTCCAATTTCATCCTCCTCGTCTTAAAAATCACTAATTATTCTCCAACATCCGTCATGGGCGGATTTATATATGGAATTTCAACTACGAAATGCCTATTATGCAATTTTTGAATATTTTTATTCGTTCAATGGGTATAATTTGTTGGAAATTATGAAGAAAAAGTGAAGTAAATAATGACTTGAGAGGTGTACTTACATTGAGATCATTTCTAAATTATTTATTAATTAAGATAAAATATATCTATGTAAGCTACTCTGTAAGAGTTTCGGATTAATATATTATTTGTCAAAATGAATATTGGATTAGTGAGGAATAAAATGCTCAAGTTAGAAGGTTGAGTGTGTTTGTCCCAAATTGTTTGAGTCTCTAATTTATAATTTACAAGCTCCTACTTGGTGTTCAAGCTCCTACTTGAGTGTAAATCCTGACCAGGTTTATACATGAAACTAGTAAACTAGTATGTGAGTAGGTGCACGCGAATCGCACACATAATTGTTGGAACCGAGCCAAACTTTAAGGGGGTTAGCCCTTGTGAGCTAAGCTTTTGTTTGTTCAACTACTTCAACTTTCTAAAATCTTTTGCTTCAAATAGAAATTTATAACTTAAGAAAGTTACAAATATTAAACATGACATTTGTTGCTCCATATAAGTAACAAGAATTACTCTTGTGATGAAGTAGTGGTGTCATGTTGCTCTATAAATAACAAGATCACTCTTGTGAAGTAGTGGAGGTAGTGGAGAATAAGTTACAAAATATTGTAATGAATTAGTGTAATGAAGAATGAAGTTACATTCTCATTTCCTCACCTATAAAATGGTCTCCCTTGTAACGAAAAAGAGTAGAAGAAACCCACCATCTTCACTTCACCATCTTCACTTCTCACTTTGTGACATTTTCTTATCCTCTCCTTTTTCGTATAATTTGGGCTCCAGTTTTGTTCGCCAGGAACATCTAGCAAGTGCATCTAGTTGTTAAGGTTCGATCATTGTATTCTGGGAAACAAGCGTTCCATGATATCTCAAACACCGTAGTGAGAGGACGTAATTGTTTTAAGGAAAATGTGTTAGCACATGTCTCGAATTTATATTTAGTTAAAGGAATGAATCAATTATTGTATTTCCTCTATACATTATAATTCATTTATATATACTAATATATAATTATTATTTGTCTACATGATTAAATTGATGAATGGTCTCTAGTGAACTTTCCTTCAAGTTTAGAAGTCAACAGAAGCTTTTGGCATGGGTTCGATTCCCAGATTTTACAATTCTCAATTCCCTGTCTTTTGCTTGCTTTTTCGCTTGCTGTCATCTATCCATCAGCATACAATTACATTACCTATTTTTATTTTAACATATTATAGTTACTTTAAAATTTCATTTTCCATAAACACGTAATTTATTATTAATATAATATTTTTATATGAGTGGATTTGTATATTTAAAATGCAAGTTTAAAATGTTACAAACAATAATACTTTCAAAGCAAATTATGATTTAAAATAATGATATATTAAATACTGGTGTACAATTAATAAAATATATACATAATTAAATATAAAGTTATTTTAACCATTAAACTATATTTATTTATTTTCTTTTACGAAGTATAAAACACAACCCTAATTAAGAAAATTAATATCAAGTTAATTTGTAACCAAACAAAAGCTAAATACACGTTAATATTTTTGGTAATAATACATATATATATATATATATCTATTGTTTGTTCGTATCTTTTAAATTCTTTATAAATATTTTTTGTATGAGAATTAATCCTTCTTGTTTGGAGTCTTATAAAATTTTTATATTAATTTTTTTGTCAGTATTTTATTTGACTTAAAATCCTGGCTCTGTCACTGCATCCCGTAAATCTTCATCAATTCCTTTTACCTCTTAATGCACTGTTGTTTAGCATTCAGTTTCGTACTCCTTCGCGACTATAAACACAAAAATTATATAGTATTATTGCTTGGTGAAATCGTACAAAATTTGAACTCTGTGAAAATTGGTCAAAACTTGATGGTAGTTGAATTACGTTTTACTGCTAACATGAAACATTATACTTAGCCTTTTAAATGACTAAATATCCAACACGAACATACACCTAATAGGGGGATTTGTGAGTTAACAAGTTACAAGTGAGTGTAGATGATCACATAGTTAACAAGTGGGTGCCGATGTAGCACCCGACCCCAGGATCTTTCATACCCATAGGTTAGTGCACTCTTTCGTCGGTCTCTTAAACTTGAATGCAATCTTTCTCAGTAAGGAGGCGTTTGGTAGCTGTATAAGCCGGGTTTTAGATATTTTCAGAGTTTCTAATAACACGTTTGGTGGCATCTTAACGCATCGGACTACGTAACGCTGCCCATAGGATTAAAAATTGATTTTTTTGTTCTCCCTTTATCGCTTTTTTTAGTCTGTTACTGAAAATTATTTCTTTGAATTTTCAGGCGAATAAGGAGATGATTGCGGTAATGGAGCCGGGCGAGTGTGAGACTTTGTTGAGGACGTTGATGTTGAATGAAGAGTGCCGGAGAAAGCTCAACGGCTTCCAGATTTTTGCCCTCTGTACTTGTTGTGGAGGTGGTAACAAAAACTATTGTTTGCCCTATTGAAATATCCCAAACAAACCCTTTGGTTTCTATGCTTTCACTCCCAATACATGTAATTGCTTTGGATGCCATCTATGATTGATTTTCACAATTCCATGCACGAAGTTAGATTCTGTTTGGCAGTGTGAATGGAGAAAGAGAGGAGAATATGGGGCTGATTGAGAATCGATTTGAATTGAAAAACGCTCATTCATTCAACAAAACAGGCTATTTGAATGGACATTTCTCAATTCAAATCGATTCTCACTCAGTTGTTTTTCATCTTGTTTTGTTTTCTTCTATTTTTTTAGTTCCAGTTGGTTGTTAGCTATTTCCATGTAAGTTTTTGCTATTAATGGCTTATAGTGATCTTGTTCATGATCCTATATTTAGGAGGGGAGAATGATGATTTCTTGATTTTTCTTGAAGTAGCAAAATCTTAGATGGAAAGAAGCAAGGCATTAGTGTATTTGAGTCTATATAGTTTAAGGAATGATTATGGTTATTATTATCAAGATTAGAGTAGTAGTGAGAAGATTGAAGGAGCAATGTAGTATCATCGTAGGAGGCGGCTTGGGAATACTGTTGTTGTTGTTGATGGTGGTGTTAGTAGTGATGCTAGTTCTGGGATATTTATGCATGATCTGAATGAAATATTCAGGTACATTTGTTATATCTTGTAATTATTATTGTGTAATGGAATGAATATTATATCATTGTATGATTGTGCTGGCCTGCCTGGTTGTAATTGTTAGAACATTACTAGCAAAGGTGATTATTGTTTCATTAAGATGTGTAATTATCACCTACGCTTTGTCCCTGCTTAAATTTGTGTATAGTTTTATCATTCTCAGGAACTTGTGTACCACTCGCTGTGTTGCATATATACAAAGGACTTGTTCGATTTTACCTCATTGGATGGGGAACTATACTTGCTTAATTGAAAATTTTAATACAATCTCAGTCACTTTCTTTTCAGACTATTTACATGTTCAGCTATTGTTTGGAGTTTTCAATTTTATCAGATTAAATTGTTTTTGCAATGGCCAATAACTGCGATGACATGAAGTCTCTAGGTTTATATACTGATGTCACAACATGACATGCAACAATGTACTCCCTATCACAAAAAAAAAATCAAGAACAAACATGGTGTTAGGCAATCTGTTTGGAAGAGTTTACAAAGCCATCAATCAACAATTGGAGGGCCAATTTAGGTAAATTATAGTCAAGAGGAGCAATTCCAACCTAATTTAGGATTATAAAATATCAGGATTTGTACCAAACGCATGAAGTTTAAAAAGTGGCTAAAGTAATACTACCATGGCACTAATTAGTTCAACACCAAAAAATGTGTACCAAACATAAGAAATCGAAGTGATAAGTTCGTATGAATCTCTCAATTCCGAATAAAAATGAGCTGGTGTAACTGTTATTTCTATGACCAATTACCTACCAAACGAATTTCAAAGTGCCTCAGGAGATGATTAATTTCAGATTCCACCATTACTACAGTCGAAACTGACTGATACCAGAAAATGTGAAAATGTGTTGGGAGTCATTAATAAACCCAACAAGGGTACTGAGCAGTTTAATTCCAGTTCACCAGCTGGAGGGAGTCACAAAAGCTTGACCAAAGATTCGTTTGCGTTGTTTGACTTAACCTAAAGCAAATTGGAAAGATACACAACACAAAAGCCATTGGCCAAGAGGAAAAAGAGCTTTTTCTTTCCCTTGAAAACTTAAATTACTTTGAAGAAAAAAATAGAAATTATTCCCAGACAAAGCAAATAAAACAGACAAATTTCACATGCCAACTTGTATACATTACACCCTCCAATTCCATACACTCCCTGTTGGTACTTGTACCTCTCCAATGCTTATTCTTCCAAACCGTTTTCGGAGATGCCAATCCCTTCAATGTACTCTCTAATCACTCCTTACTTACAATGAATATGATATTGACATAATGTGAATATGATATTGACATAATATCAAATAAGTTCCACACCGATTATGATTTATTGTGATTATGAGTGCATCAGGAAAGGCCTGATATTAAATAAATTATTACTTTTTATATTACAATTTAATTAAATTTAATTCAGAACATTTCGGTTCGGTTTGATTATACTTATCCAGTGTAATTGGATCATCTTGTTGCATTTTTAACTACTGGTAAATTGTTGTTCTGTGGAGCTATCAAGTGCGCTTGTCTTACTGACTATTATGTCATTTATCCAATGTGCACCGGATAATAATGATTGTGTTCTCACTATTATTATAATACTGTGAGGTTACAAGAATATGAGTATACAAGGATTATAAATAAGTTAATAACAAAATTTGATTAGCACCATCGTTACAACAAAAGTTTTGACCCCTTATCCTGGGTGCCCAAAAAATGAGAATCTCTTTGCTCTCTTATACCAAGGCAGGAGGAGAAAAGGAAGAATGCTACACAATCTAAAAAACCTACTTTTACAACTGATCTGGTTTTCCTTTTTCACATTGTAGATGTGGTTTTCCAGTTTGTGTAGCATTTGCAAAGGGGAAAACAACAACTCCACCTCAAGAATATTTAATAATCCTTGCTCTATAAAATATGCCCATCTTTCTCAATAATCTGCACAAGTCCAAATATTACCATGAAAAACATGAATTATCAAAATTAAAATAGAAAAAAACTTGTGTATTTTGGCAACTAACCGTCTTTTTTCTTCATCAGGCCTTTCGCAAACAGCAAGCAGATTACCAGAAATCCGACCCCTGCGGCACCGCCCAATATTATCGCCACGGTCTTTCCAGTGTTAGGCCCCGGCCCTGTGATATTCCGATCAATTAATATAGGAGAAAAAATTATTTACAACATTATCATTTATCCCCAATTTGAATAATCCCCAAATAATTTTTTCTGATAAGTTTCTAAGATAATTCTCCTTGCAGCTTTTTTGTAATAATGCACATTGCACTATTTATAGGGAGCAAGTTTTAAAATAATATTCAAACTTAAATAAGATATATAGAGAGAATTATCTGGCAGTTTTAGAAGATACTATATAAGATACTACTTTATAACCTTCTGACATTTTACAAAATAGTAAGAGTCATACTCATTCCATTTCAAGAATGACCTTGATTTGACTTTTGCACAATTTTTTTTATAAGTAGCAAGTGGATAGTAGTAAACAATAAGTGTGAGAATTGCTATATGAAGGAGGATGATAGTGATTTTACATAAAATGTTCAATATAAATAAATAAGAAAGAATGAAAGTTTCTAATGGAATCCGAGAAGTAAAAAGATTTAGAACACCTAAATAATCATTATATTTCATTTTTTTTAGTCACATACATGCTATGAAATTGCAACTAATTCTAATCTACACAGAAATACGAAGATAAACAATCTAAACATTAACCATATGATAGTTCGAAGTAAAAAATTTAAATTGTTCGTGAGCAACTCATAGAAAAAAATCGATCAAAACTTGTTTTGAGATCAAAATCGACCAAAGCTAGTCAGTTTGTGCAATCTCAATTCAGATTTGAACGAGGAACGAACACTGTGATAAAAGAACTCGATCGGATTGATAGTTGAATAAGTAAATTTAACATTTCATAATAGTCACCTTTTTGCCGTTTATTGCAAAATTGGAGATATGCTAGTCCAAAACGCAAGTTGCATGACCTAAAAGTCCATAATACCCACCCCTCCCTATGGATCGTCAATTAACATGTCTAATCCAGAGATAAGGCCCGCAAATCAAAGTCAGACAAACATCTTGTTTAAAGCAGCAAATCTTTAAACATGCATGTGAATCAAATAATTCAAATAAAATACCCACCAATTTGTACCAAAACGTTATCCCACCCCGTATATAAAATCCACAAACCATACCGCCATTATATGAGTTTCTTATCAACGAAACTATACTTACAGTCACCTTGACTAATAATGGAAGTAATTGCATGTTCGCATAAAAACTCATTAATTTTAATTTAATTTGAATTACTTATTAATTCAATTTAATTATTTCAATTCTATTTACGAAGATAAATAATTCTTGAAAAATATATTTATTATCTTCCCATACAAACCTATTTCATTCATCTAGTTATATTTTATATTAGAATTAAATATTAGAATTAAAATATTAGAATCAGTTCAAATCAGATTGGGGTAAAAGTATTACTCTTCCACCTCAAACTTCCACAATTCCACAATCCAATCCAACAAAACAGAAAAGAAAAAAAAAACCATACCTGAAGATCCACCACCTCCTCCAGAAGAATAACCACCGCCGCCACCACCGCCACCACCATTATCCGACGGAGACGACAGCTTAGGCGCACCATTAGCATAATAACTATAACTAATAAAACACTTATGCAAATAAATCTGCCCCCCAACCGAGCTCCCACACTCCACCTGCGCCTTCTGCACCGCACTCTTCACACAATCCCCACAATCCGATGCTCCCACATCCCCCTCACATTGCCCCAACGCATACACATTCTGATAATTCGCCGTATAAAACCCCCCATTGGCACTCCCAATCCCATTCTCCAGCGCGTTCAGCGCCGTGTCTCTCCGCTCCTCGAACCCGGCCCCACCTGATAGATTATGTAAATATTAGTTAGAATATTAGATAATCTAGCTTAGCGGATAGAATACACAATCTATCACACCTGCATTCTTCCTGGTGCAGCTCTTGTAGAGCATCGACATGCCGGAGATTTGGGCGAAACCGGCGACCTCGTAGAGCATGTAGCAGCCGAGGAGGTGGATCCTGGCGGCAATCTGCTTGCCGCAGAGCTTATCGATGAGGACGGGGAGGCCGCTGATGCAATTGTAGCAGTCGACATTGGAGAGATCGCCGCGGCATTGGAAGAGGCCGGTGATTGTGGTGGAGGACGAGCCGGTTGTGGTTTTGTAGAACTTGGATTTGGAGGATTGGGCGATTAGAGTGCCGAAGAGAGAGGAGAGTGCTTGGGAGTAGACTCCGTTTGGATCTGGTAAGGGTGAGTTTGCGCAGCCTTTGTAGACTAGGTTGGTGTATGCCGGTGCGGCGCGAGTTTGATGTGCTAGTAGAGTCAGAAGGAGAATGAGGAGGAATGGTGAGGTTTCCATTTCTGTCGAAAACGGCAAATGTGAGTCGAACTCGAACTATTAGCTAGGAAGGTGAGTTGTTGGATTAGATTGGATTGGACTAGAGCATGGTGTGGTGGTGTTACTTAGTAGCTAGTGTTACTTAGTAGCTAGTGTTGTTGTTGTTCTTTGCTTGTTTGAGAGATAAGATGGTTTTGGTTTGTGTAGGAAGAAAGTGAAAAGGGGAATGGAGTGCCTTTTTGGGCTCAATAAAGATTAAAGAAAGAGAGAGAAAGCTCTGCTCATTTGGGACTGACTGTTTTTCAAGGATTCTCAAAAGAAATGAGAATTAAATGTGGAGCTAGCAGCACCTAATGGTACTGGTGACTTTTCATCGAAGGAGGCTCCTCTCATTTCATCTTTTTCTTTTTAAAAAACAAACCTGCAACGTGTTTTTAAAGTAATTTTTCGAACTGAAATATAAATTTTGATGAATCCATGATGTACCTATATAATTAAAGTTTGACTTGTAGAAAAAAGACTAAGAATAGGGATATTCGTATTTTATACAATAGATTGTTGGGACAATGTTATTTTTGAGAAAATATAATAAATAATAGTATATAATTTATAATAAAACCTGTAAAAGGATTAAAAAGTGTTAGATATTCTCAAGTAGTTGATGCATATGTCGTAACTGAATGACACTGATAATACCATTCACTATTTGATCGATTAGAGTTAAACTGGATAATTAAACGGTGAGTATTGCGTAACTAAATGAAGTGCAATACCTAGGACCACCAATGCTTAACCTGGTATTGTTCTAGTGAACTTACCTGCAAAGAATACCCTATATACCTACCATGAATGGATTCATCATTGCTCAATGTTGGAGGTTGACAAAACCCACACAAGACAATATTAGATTGGGGAGTGAAGTGTGTTTTTTCTTTTTCCAACTCCGGATGGCAATTAGGCCTTCAATTCAACCCGGTCAAAACAGACTTTGACGGACCCAAACAAAATTATAGGTCAGGCTCGAACATAATTTTAAGCCCGTAATTCAGAATCAAATCGCACAAACCTCATCCTGTCAAAGTGTCAATTTGATATCCCCAATTCTAACGGGAAACAATTTTGAATTTTTGTCCTAATACTACTTACACTAATTAATAGTTGTTGATGTAATGTTGATGGCTTGATAGGTGAGTTTTGGTCCTTTTGGATATGCTGAGAGTGTCGCCAAATTATTCTTTTGATTAAGTTATGCATCCTTACAATGGAAAACGATGTTGTTGGTGGATGAGTTTAAAACCAGGGCCTAACCATAAATTTGAATGCGTGTACGATATTGTAAGTTAATATGTATAGTTTTGTAATGTTATATTTAAACCTAACTTCAATTAAATATTCGTGACTTAGAACATTATATTTAACAGTAAAATAATTATTTTAAAATTTAAATGGACCTTTATAACACTTTAACTTAAAATTAAAACGTTTTTAATTACTTCTATCTTAGGACAATCTATAAAGTAAATCCTATAGAAAAATATAACTTATTTTGACTTGAAACCATTATATTTTTAAGAATATATTCTATTTTTTCTCAACTTAAATGTTACAGCTATATAATATGTGAATTTATTTTTACAGTAAATAAATTTATTCAAAATTAAATGGTTTAAGTCTAAACTCAACTTGTAATGTGTAAAACTTAATGTTTAAATTTCACAATAAACATAAGGATGTTAAAATCAATTTTAGTGATTAAAGGATAAGTTTAAATTAAATTTCATATAAAATAAAAATGACAAAACAATGAATAAGAAAAGGAAAATATGGTAAAGTAAATAAGAAGAGGAGAAGGGTTTTAAAGAATTAAGAAAAAATAAAAATTGAAGAGAATTAAGAAAAGACAGAAAAAAGAATGCACATGGGAAGGGTCGAACTCAACACCTGTTTGCAGAATGGAAACTTCAACAAAATAGCATTCACTTGACCACGCGCATGTTAAATATAGCATTCACACATGATAGGATATGTCCATATCTACAAAATAATCAGATTAAAAAAACCGTGGGCCTTAAAATATGGGGCCCGTGCAGGAAGCCTCCCTGAGGTCCAGTGTTAATTATGTTTAAGCTGTATTCTCATCAACTGAGATTTATTGAACTGGACGGAATTGAATTTAATTGAACTGAAGTAACGTATAAATTATAACTAAGCCGAGCTGAACTGAACTGAAGTGATTTTCAGTTGAAGAGAACAAAGGCTCAAGCAAGCAAATAAAAAGAATATAATGTTAACTTTTATAAGATGAGTATGTTATGAGATTAAATTATTTGAGATAAAATTTTAGATATTTTAACTGAAATTTTAAATATTGTAGGCTTATAGCAAGTCAGAGGTTTTACCTGATAGACAATCATACTGTGGATAATTCAAGTGGCAGTGTCATTCCAAATTTCCAACATCCATACACAGTATTATTACTATCATACATTCAGAAAATTGATATTAATAAGACATCACAAATCTTGGATATTAGAACAAAATTGAGGATAACCTTGAAACTTTGTACAGAGAAATCCAATCATCCAATCTGATTCTACTTACCTATTGAATGTTATTCAAATGCACATTGAGCAAAGTGTAGAAGATTCTCTTGCCTATTTAAGTCTTCTACTCTTGCTTCTTAATGGCGCCTATACCTCTTCTCACCTTTGAAATACAAATAGGGCTGATTAGCATGCGACTTAAATACCTCGATTTAAATGCCTGAATATTGATTGAAATTATAGTAGAATTGTTAAAATTGTGTTTGATATAGAATTGTAATTTGATAGGGTATTATAGATTTGTTATATAGGTTGTGTAAAAGATAAATGATTGGTGTAAGTATGATGTGATTGGTATTGAAATTTGATAAAATATGTATAAATATGAGATTGGTTAATTATTGTTATTTAAGGTTGTTGGAATGATGTGATTGGTTTAATTATGTAATAAGTAGTTTGGTAGTATTTGTATATGGAATAAT
>JAYMSP010004281.1:0-16735 GCA_036897095.1 Plantago elongata
TTACAAAACAAACAACAGAGGAGTTAGTGCACATATAGCAAAGAGCTTGCAAAACTCTGTCTAAGTACATAAAACAACTAACACTCTGACATTTTCTCAAACAGATGGTGAGCTTAATTTCTACAGTTCCGTTCTATCACAACCCTAAACAACCAATGAAACAAAGCAAGCACACTATGAATCAACTAATTCACCAAATAAACACCCAAATGAAAGGAATTTACAGGGCGAAAACAGAAAGTATAAAAAGAAACAGAAGGAGAGATAAAAATAAAACTGAAAAAGCATGTTCAGGCTAGCTGTTACCTGAAACCAAAGAAGACGGTGGTGAAGGACTGAAGGTGAACAAGAAGGTGTTGGTTGATGAGATAAATCAGATTGATGAATCCGTTCGCTTGACAACAGCCGTTCACTTCACAATCTTATAGTGGGTGAAACTTGAAAGGATATAGGAGAGCAAGAATCTATTCGTAAAACAAACAATCCGTCCAATGGTCGATGGTTTCTTCGATTGTGATTAATGGATGTCGTGGGTTGCCGTTTGGTGGATGCCAGAAGCGGTGGATTTCTTGGGAGGTGCCATTTCATCTGGAACTGAAAGCGAATGGAGAAAAGGAACTCGAGTTTGAAGACAAAAGTGTCAAAGCAAAATTATTATTGTTTAATATATTAATATTTCGTCTAGTTCATAAATAAATAAGTAAAAAATAATCTCTAATCAAACATACCACAAAATATATTAAGTTCACTATACTTTTCTTCCTACAAACTAACTTCGTTATTTCCACACTTGAATTGGGTCATATGTCTAAATAAACGATATGCAATTGTATAGGCGGAGTTGATTAATTAGTTCTGTATATCATTCATTCAGCAAGTAAAATTATATATAGTCAACTTATACTGAATGAAAAGTAAAGGCTGAATGATGATGTTAATAATGCATTACCATTATTGAATTGATGGAATAGACATGATAACAGTACACAGTGTCAGATACAGTATATGAGTTCATTACTGTCACAACTTTCTTCTCAAAATGTATGTGCACCTTTAATTTATAATTTTTTGGTAAGATATCATGTGTATTGTTCTTCTTTCTTATCTTATTGCTATTTTTAGGAATTCCAATGCAAATTTAATAATGTAGAAGTAGATGATGGGTTTATTTGCAATTAACAACTTATCAAAATTAACAAATAAACCCCATTCCCAAACCAAATCTCCAAATCCACCGTCTTCTTCCCCAAGTCGCCGACTTCTTCTCTGTCTGTGTATGAGCTTCTTACGCCGATTTCTTCTTCTACTCTTCTTCTTCTTCTTCTTCTTCTTCTTCTTCTTCTTCTTCTTCACTCATCTACTCAACCATCTTCTCAATTCTTGCCTATTAAGCTAGCTTCATCTGATTTTCTCAAGTCGGCAGTTCAATTCTTGTCGTTTAATCGGCGAAGACAAGGCGACATGACGGTCGACGGAAAAGGTTGGAGCCTTGGAGATTAAGACTGGACATAATTCGACCAACAAGCCATCGACTCAATTCGCCGGAGACAGCGACAAGTCAAGGTCACGATTCCATTGACGTCTCGAAGTAAGTTGCAGAGATGGAACGTTCTTCTTCTTCTTCAGTCTATATACTTTTCGTACTATTCCTCTTCTCCAGTCTTCTTCGACTTCTACTGTTATTCTTCTTCTGCAGTCATGTTTACTACTTTCCAAGTGAATGTCTTGATTTCTTTATGTTGTATGAATGAAACTTGATTGGAAAAAGAAAAAACAGTTCAAAGCGACATGAGTCTACAGTATTCAATTATTTAATTTGGATTGGTATAAATAGTACTTAAAATGAGTCTACAGTATACAGATTTAAAATTTTCCTATTTGAATCAGTTGTCAAACACAATTTAATAAAAATCCATTCAAATAGTCATTTGAATGGTATACGACTCCTGTACTTAATTTTTCTAATGTGGCTCAGCATAATTTTCCATCTGTGCATTCCCATAACATTAGAAAGGAAAACGTTAATAAATGCATAAATAAATAATCAAAAAAGACAAGAGGTAAAAATATCTAACATACAATCTGTACATATTCTGGATTTGATGTAACAAGACACTATCCATCAAAATTGACATTCACTCAGCCAGAACCTTTCTAGCCAGCCTATCTAGGGAAAGAATTATTTTCCTTAGAGGCCTGCCTGACCAAGAAATTTTCGTTCCACACGAGTGTTCCAATAGTTGCTTCAGTCCCCCACCAAGTAGATTAGAAATTCCAAAGAATTTACTGAAAAACGATGGAACTCAATAGATTGTTAATTGAAAATTCTAAAATTGTAATGAAGTTGAAGTAGCTTTTAATCTAAAAGGAGTGTGGATGGTAGTGCAACATATGGTAGATAAAAGAAAATCGGATTTAACAAACAACAATTAGTTGAATTGGATGTCGAACATTAAATAAAAGATCGTTGTAGGGAAGGAAGTTTCCGGACTTCAATTTGAAGATAATTTTAAGTAGTTGAGTATAACGCATGGACGAACAATACATTCTATAAGTAATTTTATCTATTTAATACCATCATAGCCTCATAGGGGAGCTTTGGGCTAACCAAACTTCCACTCCTGGTGAATAACTTGGCCGAGAAGAGTTGACCACCCTCATTTTAATTACTTATCCTCCAAGGATCATCTATCTCTTCAGAAAAGAAAAAAAACGCAAATGATGTCTTAATCCCATCTTTCATATACAACCCCCATGTAATTTTCGTGACAATTGACTGCATTATGTGTTAACCTTAATTCGGCCTCATTAATCATCATCGTCCTTTCCAGATCTGGTCCAGTGACTTTTATGCTCTCGAATTTTATACCGTTAACGTTTTTATAAGATAAAATATCGAATGAAAGTAATTTGCATACCAAGCTGACCATTATGTATAATTTGCCTTGAGCCCTTGACCTAAGTAGTATGTGTAAGCAATGAAATTGATCGTGGTGGTCCTTTTTGTGTCCCTATAAGCCATTTGTATATTTGTATGGTGGACCAATTGCTTGGTTACCAAAATAAATGTGGAGCAATTAAAACATTTTGGACTTCTTCATAATTCTTACAAGATTATGTCTGTGGTCCGAAGTTCGGTGTCGTTATTGTTGAATTGTTCCTTATGAATAAATTGTTTTATTTTTCGTATATTTTATCTTTACTCGTTATTATAATAAAATAATTTCTCAATGGATAGCTCCTAAAATCGATTTAGATCAAACGCGTTCACCAAAATCATTATGAATTGAATTCTTAAAATAAAAATACACTTTAATGCTATGTATATTGTTTTTAGTCCCTTTCAAACTCTCAAAGTTAGGTTGCATTAGCCCCTCTTAAATTGCATGATACCTCAACGGACAAACCGTCTACCTCTTATGAATTTTGAAGTTGTCGTGTTTTGATATCATTTGTTAAGCCATGTTCCTTGTTAATGAAGATATATTATTTGGACAGACGTAGTGAGTAGTTTCGGTGAAATGTAGAACAACTCACGTCGTTTACCATGCATGGGTAGCAGAAGGATATTCTATAAAAAAAATGATCCAAAGTAAACACACTTCAGAGGTACAGCCTAAAAATATTATTTAAGGAAGAACACCTTATTTGTATAAATAACATTTTCCAAATATTAAGTCGCATGTATATATGAAATTCATTTTTGAAAATGTTCATGGAACCGGACCCTTAGTAAATGAAGGATCAAACATTCAGGGGCTGATTGACCAAGCATTTAAATACCCCAATTTGACTCGATAAATAGTAATTTGGCCTAAAATACACTTTAAATACCTCATTTCAATTCCATTTCAAACATAATTTCACCAAGCCATTTGAGTGTCATGCCAATCAACTCATCATAACATTAACAAAGTGTAAGCTGTTATAGGACGACTTTTAAAGCGGCGCAAAGATGATCTCAAAGAATTATAATGAATATTTTATCATACAATTAAAATTTCTCGTTAAATCACAATTTCACTCTTATAAAATCGAGTTAGTATTATTAAATTGGGTGTGAAAGTCTCTTCTCCTGGCTATAAAAAGCCTAAACCCCAATAATTTCCACTTCATAGCAGAACAAGAATGTCAGACTCTTGTCTTGAAATTCTTCAAGTTTAGAATCCAAGCATAACACAGCTTCTATACTCTGTTCAAACCAAGAGCCATCCATCCATTCATCATGAGTGTACTTCACTTCCTCTTCTACTTGCTTGTGCTCGTCATTATATTCAGCAATATTGGATTTTTCCCAGGTGAATATATCTTAACTTATGAATTATGATGGCACTAGAGTTTGTGAATACTAAGGATTTCTTTTAACATTCATCCATTTCTTCATCCACTTAATCTCATATGCCTGTTTCCTTTTTGTCAAAATCTTTCATTCAGGACATTTGAAGCACTCAGCAAATGGAAATGGAAATAACACAGCAACTATGGGAAGAGAAGACACACACTCAGTGCATAGAAAGCTCATGTTACATGGTAAAATTTGATCTTCTCAAGAAAATAAATGTTTTTATTGAATGTTCAGCACTGATATCTTTTGAATATAAAAACAGGAGCTTGTACAACTAGAGATATAAGCATTTCCCAAAGCAGATATCCAACATCTGGTATCCCACAATTTATTGTTCAGATAGTGAACACTTGCACTAGTGTCACTGGATGTGCACCTTCAAATATCCATCTCCACTGTGGCTGGTTTGCTTCTGCAAGAATTGTCAATCCAACTGCTTTCAAGAGACTTTCTTTTGATGATTGTTTGATTAATGGTGGAAGACCTTTGAAGTACAGCCAGATTATTAGATTCACTTATGCTAATTCTTACATGTATCCACTTCAATTCAAATCTGCCAAATTTTGCTGAGCTCATTAGTCATTTCATGAGGTGACACAACAATCCATTCTGCAGGAACACAAGATTTAGTTCAGGACAACTTCTTAATATTCCAAAAGAAAAAAAAAGAAAAAAAACAAAGAGGAAGATAGCATGTACAGTAGTATATATTATATAATTCCCTCCGTTGATACTAAGTTGGGTGACTAAGGAGAACTAAAACTCCGTAAAAATTTAAGGGACCGTTTGCTATACAATTCAAATTGACAAAATCAAATTCAAACAGACAATTTGAATTGAGTTTTGCCAATTTGAATTGTATAACAAACAACCCCTAAATTTTTAACCCTATTTGAACTTTAGTCTTATACCAAACACTCCCGTTCTGTAACTATGGATAATAAATGTGAACTGTAAAATAATACATGTTTTTTTTTAAACAGCTAAGGAGTGACTCGAACTTCGACCTATTAATTAAAGTTGAAGCGTATTACCAATTGAGCTGCCTTTTGTTGTTGATAATACTACATGTTGAAACAACTAACTATTTGAACTGGTAAAGTAAATAGCCAGTGCTACTACATTGGTTGAAGCATTTCCATGAGTCAAGATAGAGTACATACCAAGATGCATGAAACACAGAAGAACCTCATTCATCTACAATCTGTGACTACGAATCTGATTTCTCAAAGATATCATCCTTTTCTTCTTTGATACATATCAATTTTGCGTGCTTAGCATACTCATCGTTTGCTCTCTGCTCAGCCATCACCCTTGGTACATCCGGATTGTTCTGCACTTGAAGGCAGTATTCAAGATTCCACAGCACCGTTCCCATTGAAGGCCGTTCTACACCATCATCTGCCAAACATTTCACAGCTATATCTGCGAAATGCTTCAAGCATTCGGAACTTATGTCTTCTTTCACAGTTGGATCAACAATCTCCCATAGAGTGCCCCGTCTATGATTCGTCACTGCCCAATCGGCTAAACTAACCTGCTCCTTTGCAAGGCTAGGATTTAAGGCAGGCCTTCCACATAACACTTCGAAGAGTACTATCCCAAACGAGAACACATCAGATTTATCAGTCAGCTTTTGTCTGCGGAAGTACTCAGGATCCAAGTAACCGAAACTCCCTTTAACAATTGTGCTAACATGGGTTTGGTTGTTGAGCATAGGACCTATCTTGGACAGCCCAAAGTCAGAAACTTTAGCTATCCAATTATCACTCAAGAGGATATTCGTGCTCTTCACATCTCGATGAATGATGGTGTGCTTTGCACCAGTGTGAAGATAATGAATCCCTCTAGCTGCACCAATGCATATGTTTAGCCTCTGTCTCCAATTCAAACAAGGATTAGCATTTGTGTAACACAGATGCTCCCTCAAAGTTCCGTTTCCCATGTAGTCATAGACTAGTATCATCTCATCGTTCTCTTCGCAGGCTCCAATCAAAGACACCAAATGCCGGTGCCGCAGCCTAGACAGCAACTCGATTTCATTATGGAACTCGTGAAGGCCTTGTTGAGACAAAGGATTCGCCCTCTTTATAGCAACAGCAGCCGCAATACCATTGATAGATCCTTTATAAACCTTGCCAAATCCTCCAACACCTATTACACGGGACTCGCTGAAATCATCTGTCGCTAGTTTTATCTCGGCTAACGAAAAATGCCTGCAATGCCCTCCACTGAGGCTTGAGATTCCGCTTCGACTACTTTCACTGCTCTTGCTGGTGGTTTGAGAGCTGTAAATTGGCAACCAACTAACATAACCAGATACTCCTTCCTTGTTCCTTCTCTTCTGATGCTTGTGAAAAGCAACAAAGCCGGCAACCATCCCTAAAACAGCCAACAAGCTGCATACGACACTGATGATTATTATGTTTTTGTTGCTAGATTTTTTCGAAAAGCTAGGCTTTTGCCTTCCCTGATCTGAATTCATCTGCGTTGGCCGAGGGTTCAAACCTGCCAAGTTCTTCTTCACATCATTTAATTTGAAAATTTCGAGGCCATTGAGGACTGCATTAGCGTATTGAGGTTTTGTAGCCATATTGGGATGCAAAGCCAGCCAAAGTTGTTCATCACCAGTTCTTCCATCAGCATAAACCGCATAATCCTTATACACCGGCACACCTCTCCCATAAGCCCAAGCGATCACATCAGCTCCCCCCTCTGCTGTCTGATTATTTATAAATATACTAAACACCATCTGATTCACCTTGTCAAGAATAAACTCACAGAAATGAAGCCTCACTAGGTATGTAAAATTAACATCTACCTCGAAAACCCAAGTGAGGTTATAATTCTGGTTCACTGTTACATAAGGCCCCATGCTTCTAGCTGTCTGGTAAACATCTAATGGAGCGATAATACTCGAAGAATTAGAATAATTTCTGATTGTTACATTTTTATCATCTCTTGTTATTAAGCCTAAGCCTGCACCAAAGATGTAAGGCGCATCATCATACCATGTTCGGCTTAAACCTGCAGAGTCACGAATTGGACTAATGTACTGCCCGCCAACGTTCAACCTAAACATCGTCTGCATTGAATAGGACGGCGCATCCAAATTTTGATCAGTAAATCCAATCATTGACACTGGTTTAAAGATTTCAGGCATTGAGATAATTTCTATCCCATTGATAAAACCAAAAGAGTCTTTATCAGTAGGTCTGAAAGTGAGATCAATTGTGGTGGAATCTAGTGTCACTATGGAGAACTCTCTAATGATGTAAGCTAAGGAGAACGCATCAGCGGTTATGGAAACGCTAAAGTTGCTGAGGAGAGTGACACCATTAGCCGTAACAGAGAAAAATGAACGCGAAGGACTAAAGTTTTGGTAAACAGACGGATAGAAATGAAGCCTAATCCAATGGCGAGAGGCTGAAGAGATAGGGAACCGGTATGTGGCCTCGGACACAAAGATTCGTGCTGTCATGTATGGTACTGTGGATGGAAGTGAAGGGTCTTGAGACTGAGCTGTGGATGATAAAGAAGCGTTCGGAGTAGTGAGGAACGTCGCATCCGGTATCCATTTTCTAGCATTGTAATCAATGGCTTCAGAAGTGTTGGAACCACAAGCTAAGATGTAAGAATCTGAGGTACGGGTTGTGTTTTGTGACTCAAGTTTGGATATAGTACAAGAAAGTATGGTTATGATGATGAAGAAGACAAGATTATGGATTTTACACTTCATTGCTCAAAATCTGGACAAGATAAGAAGAAAACCATGTAAATGAAACATTTAAACTGCAGAGAATGTTACAGAATTAAAGAATGATAAATTAAATGTGATCTTGAACAATTAATTCTCATCTTAACAGTTAATTAACAGTAACACCCTTGTTAAGATAGCTAAAAATCTTCTGTTACAACATTGTTTACATATGTCATATGAGTGCAGAAGATTTAGACTAGATCTGATTATATGATGTTTAAGAATGTAAAAATCAAGAATAAGAATAACAAAATCTGATAAGTACGTACCTTGATGTGGATTAATTTAGTAAACACCAGCATAAACAAAGTGAAAAGGCTAATCATCTGTATTGATCATATTCAAGAATGGAGATTTCTTTTTACTTTTCTGTTAAAATAAAAGACTAGTGTAATTTCTTGAGTAATAAATAAATCTGCTAGCTAACTATACATTGGACGTTTTCCATAGTTTCGTAGTAGCAATGAATTTGGGTCGTAACGTGCATTAAAATCGTGTTGCTTACTCTTTTAAACAGAATTAGTTTTGACGACTATAGCTTTTTTTCACAAAAATGATTTGAGGGTTTGATTGGTAATTTAATGTAAAAAGTGAAAGTAATAATAAACTAAGGAGAAGGTAAAAAAGATACTCATACTTTAATGCTAAATTATGTAATTTAACTATAAAATTGAAATTATTTACCATTTGTTGGGTGCAGTGTAATTTATTTTTTTATATAATGTATGAAGTTATGTTGAACGAATAAAAATAATAAATGTACAAAGTTATATGAGACGGATGAGTAGTAAAAAATACTAAAAATTCAGTAAAATGCAAAATGTGAATGTTTAACCCTGCCGCCGATGGAATTTTGCCGAAAAATGTCCTCCATCATGGCAAAGCAACGAGTTCTTCTCATATCATTATTTTGACCCAAAATTGCTAAGCAATCATCAAAATCGAACAGAAGTTCTAAAATTTGTCAGAATACTTAAAATGCTTCAATTTCTACACACTCGAAATATCAATTAATTAAATAAAATTTAACTTTCGAAGCCATATTAATATCGAAAATGAAATGTTTTGCTTGATTTATTACTTTATGTTAGATGAATTGAATCTTATTATTGATCCTTTAACATTGATTTATTATTTTATGTGTACTGATTTGTATATATGTCTTCCACATTTTCATGAGCAATTCTTGGCGATGCTACGTTTTATATGAAGTATATGGAAACCAATCCAATTGCAATTTACTAAAACTCTTGTCAACTAATTTTAGCCCAAAGCTATAACTTTTTCAGGAAAGAATTATGGATCACCATATTATGGTAGTAATATTAACATCGATATCCTATCCTCGTAAATGAGCCACTTTATTAAAGTTGAATATGGCCAATTTCAATTCGAATCGGTTAAGTCATGTTCGGATTGTTAAATTAATGATTAGTTTTGGGTCCGATGCCAATCAAGCATACAATGGCTCTCAACTTGTATTGCTGTGCTTCTTCTCTATCTCCGCAATTTCCAGGTCTATCCTTCTCCCTCTCCTTTCCATCTACGTTTTCTTCACAGACCCCATTTAACTGAATATTACATGTATGTATTTGCAGGTCAGTTGCAAGCTCGATGCAGGAGTTCTGGAGACCTGGAAAAGGTGAAAAAATTGATTACAGAAAGTGGGATTCCTTCAAGAATTACACCTCCATTAGAGTCTCTCCGTAAAGGAAATTGGGTTAAACTCATTTGTGGTGCTAGCTTTGAGGTAAAAAAACTCATTATTTTATATAAAATTTTAAGTCTAACTTGGTAATTCTCTGACAATTTTGAGTATGTGTCTTGTTCTTGTCCTTCCATTTTTATAGGATGTGGTTGATATAAGGAATCTATCTCTTCTTTACACCCTTTCTGGAGGTAACTTTTTTTCTACTGCGTTACGTTATTTGGATTAAATTAGAGTTCTATGTGAATATGTGATGAATAAGTAGCCCTGAAAACGAAAACAGGACTTTATATATTGTAAATGTGAACCCAGAAGTTGGAGAAAGTGCAGTCTGTTAAGTGTTAGCAACTATATATGTTGAGTGATGAACCGGATGGCCAAATTTGCTCAAGTGACAAGTGACAACTCTTGAGGTTGACAAGTAACGTTGCCATATTTATGTTAGAATTATAAGAGGGAAACTGTCTGTGTAAGTATGTCAATTACACATGAGTTCCGTAGTCTGATTAAGTGTTTTCCAGCCCAGCATCATGGATGTTTTAGTCAAAAAGAAGTTGGCATGCAAGAATTTTAAGTGATTGCTCAAATGGCTTTGCTATATCCATTTCCTCAAGAGCTTTGAAATTGCATCATGCACTCTTGTTACAGTCACTCTTGTTGATGGAAAGGCTAATGGAAATTTTGATTTCATTTGACTGTAGGTGAGATGTGGCACTAGCCTCAGTGTCCTTCAATCAAATATTCACCTTTAATTGTATCTGAAGTCTTTCATCTCTTTATTAAGAGTCTGCATTGCTATCTTAATCATTTTGTTCTATCACGGTGTATTTCAGTCAATTATGTTTGGAAATTTATAATGTTGTAATGAAGCCCTCAATAGCTTTGCATCAAACCACTTACGTTATATGGACTGATGGAATTTTTCTGTTTCTCATGACGATTGTGAATTTGTGATAGTCGATTGCATTGATTGTGCTGCTGAGGCATCAGTTGTCAATGCTGTAAATGATGGGATTGAAGCAGCAAGATCAATCTTTCCTGTTCGAAGGCCTTGGGTGATGATCAGTGTCAATGATGATGAAGATCTGCATTTTCGTAAAGCTGGTACGTTTTTTCTCCATCTAAGTGAATGTATATAAGTATATCTTTCAGGTTAAAAAAACTGATCCTGGAAGTTCAAGAACCATAAGAGGCAAGTCATCAAACAGTAAATGATCACGTCAGATAGTTGACCAACTGAATAATGAACCATTTATCCATGCTGCCATGCATCTACTGGAGTCTGAGAGTTGGAAAAAACAACTTGGAATACAAAATTTAAACTCTTACCTCACTTGAATCAAGAGCATAACTAATTTCACTATGTCGTCAGAGTTTGATCCAGATGACTGTCCAGAGGATTGCTCAAGGCCATGCGAGAATGTTTGTCCTGCTAATGCAATACCAGGAAAATCAGGTTTATCTAAGGTTCGTTGACCATACATATATATATACTTTTGAAAAAATCATTACACCTGTCACCCCATAATCAATATTAATATTTCCATAAGCAGGGTGGAGTCTTGGCTGAGCGCTGCTATGGCTGTGGCCGCTGCTTACCCATTTGTCCGTATGACAAAATAAGTATGTGATTCCATCGTTTTTCTGTTCTTTCTATTTCTTTTTTTTCCCTTGGAATATCCTTTTCGCTGCTCTCCCTTAAACTAAAGCCCTACGATCTCCATCTAATGCACTTCACTGCAGGTGCTATCACATACATTCGGGATGTTGCTGCTACAGCTGAACTTCTGAAACATAATGGTGTTGATGCTATGGAGATTCACACTAATGGAAGGTAGGTCTAATCTCAAGCATATTTTTAATTTATATATGGCTTCTTCTAATTGTGCCCATTAACTATGAAGTTATCACATGTTCTCTGGAAGTTTTCAGGAAGTCATCACTAGATTACTAATATAAGTTGAGCAAGATACATTTACCTACAAAGTTAATTTGTAACATCTCTTGCTCGAAAATTTCTCTAACAAAGCATTAGCCTTTATCAGCTGGTCATGTTTTACAACTTCTATAAAAACCAACAGAGTTAGTCGCGCACTGTCCTAAAGGATTATTTGTCAACAATATCCTTCCATGATTACTTACACTCTTCCGTTTAGGCCGACATCAAGGGATCAACATAACATAATGCAATAGCTCTAATATAATCTGTTTAACTGAAAGCGTTTTAAGCAATATTACATAAAAGGAAGAACCCCTGCCAACATGTTTTCCTTGCTCAAAGTGTCTTAACATAGTGGTATTCTTCCTTTTATGTAAATATATTCTGCTAAAACGTTCTACTAAAATAAAATTACTTCATTACTTGGCTATTGCATTGAGTGATGTTGGAGAAAATTGAAGAAGGTATGTTATCCTGGAAGGATATTCAAGTTGCTGTCGAATAATCCTTTAGGATAGTGCGTGTAGCACAACTTAACACTATTGATATTTATAAATTTTGTTTGCATCTCATAATATTTCCCACCATTTCGAACTTCCATGCAGATTGACTCATTGTAAGCAAAGGCCTAAGGATATGATTCTCATTATGCATGTTCAGGATAAGTAGTGATTTTGAATGGCTGTTACATAGTTAATGTACTGACCCTTCATAGGCAAACAGAGTTATTCAATGAACTATGGAACGGACTGGGTGATGCAGTTATCAAGCTAAGGCTCGTGGCCGTGAGTATATGTATATCTGCTTCTTCCATCCCTAAATATTTGCTTGTTGCTGGATGGAATATTTAGGTGCATTTCCTTTTCTGCAGGTTAGTTTACCCAACATGGAGTTAACAATAGATACAATGACGTCTATGTATGCAACTATGAAAATCAATCTGCGCTGCCACAACTTATGGCAGGTAAAAGATCAACATATCAATGTCTATGAACTAAGAATATTCATGAACTTATTTGACTCTTGATAAATTCTAGCTGGATGGGCGCCCAATGAGTGGTGATATTGGGCGAGGTGCTACAAGGGAAACACTTGCATTTGCTCTACGTTTAGCCTCAGTCAGTGAAAAACCTCCAGGTCTGTGCTTTACATATTGCCTGATGGAGCTAACAAAGGCAAAAATAGAATACCATTATTTGTGTTGATGCTGACTGACGTATTGATAACTTGTACTAATTTCATCAGGTTTCCTTCAGTTAGCTGGTGGCACCAATGCTCACACCATAGATGGATTGAAAAAAGTGGGATTGTTTCAAACGACAACGATATCTGGTATCATTAAAATAACCGTTTCTCCTGAGGTTCACACCAAATAGATTCATTGTACGTATGACTCAGGACATTGTATCTAAAATTAGGTTTGTTATCCTGCAGAGGGATCAAAAGGTGAGACGCTACCAATAGATTCATGTGGTTCATCACACGCGTTAATTGGAGGAGTAGCATTTGGTGGCTATGCAAGAAAGGTATGTTCTCCTCAAGCTTGAACTATCTTCCATTCAAACCGATCTACGACTCAACTACCATGCCTAACATGACACGTTTGCTACTTGTTACAGATAGTTGGTAGGGTTCTGAGCTCGGTGCAATCTGAGAAGGGTCATTCTTGTATAGAGGACTACCCCGATCATCTGCTGAAAGCTCTTGCAGAGTCCCTTGCTTTAGTCGGGACAGTTAAATGCTAGGTGAAATACTGAAATGTACACGGTGAGAGTAGCGATGCACGTGAGAATACATCCACAAAACTAGAACTACAAATCATAGGTGGGGATGGTAAAGACCACTATGAGGAGATATTGTAAACTAAACAATGGTCAAGAAAAGTTGGGGGAACTTCAAATAATCAGTTGAGATTACATTAACAGTAAGTTGGTAGTAATTGTCAAACATGATATCCTGATCATGTTAGTCTAATAGTCTGAAAACTAGGAAGAAAATGACTGCCATTTTGGAAGTCATATAACATAATAACACACTAGTAGTATAAATTATACATAACTTGACTCGAATGAATAATTAAAATCGGCATTATGTGACTGCGTTGAGTTGAGTTGTCAAAGATTAAGACAGAAGCAATAGTGCCTTTTGTTTACTTATAATATGTCACTTTATTTCCCTTTTTTTAATTACTTCATTATCTTTTTCCTTTTCTTTAATTATTAAATTATATTTCTCTTTTCTTTAATTACATCTTTTTCTTTATCATTTCTGAAAATTATAAACAACCCCATCATCTTCTCAAACATAAGGACTTTGAGTTTTCAAAAACCTCAAACAAATCCTTAAGGTTTCAATCAATGCCAAAACACCTCAAACAATTTTCATTTCTTCGTTTAATTAGAATCGTAGCTCTTCGGAGCAGTTCAGATGAAGTAGCAGCTCTGAGCGAAGCTGTAATCGGAGCCGTAAAAGCTCCGATGGGAGCTGTGTTGTGTAAACCGCTCCAATCGAAGCCGTAAGAGCTTCGATGGTAGTTGCTTACACAACTCCTATGAGAGTTGTGTAAGCAGCTCTGATTAGAGCTCAAATTGGAGCTGTGTAATAGATAGAGTATAGAAGAACCAAAAGAGAAGAGAGGAAAAGGAGGAAAAAATAGAGAAGAAAATGGAGATGGAGAAGATGAAGTTTTTTTAACTTCTTCCACCCTTTTTAAAGAAAATAATTTATTAATGATTTTAATATTTATTAATTAAAAGAAATAATTTATTCCTTATTATTCGATATAGTTTTTTACTAGAAATGTTTTAATTCAGGGATAAAGAAGATATTTAATAGAAAGTTAACAATTTGAGTGAAATTAGACCTCATTGTAAATTTTAAAACGATAGGGATTTAATTGTTTACCCAATATCTAAAAAAAAATGTAATTTGGTGTAAATTCTCCTAAAATAAATATAGATGTTTCAATTTTTTGAAATGCAATTGACATTGTCAAGAAATGAGCATATGCATTTTGAAAAAGCAAGTAATGACACGAAGCAAAAATTCTTTACCGATAATTGACTTCACACTTTATGTTTCAAATGCAATATTCATGTGATGTTTGAGTACTCGCACAAGAGTAGTAGTCGATTAAATGCACTTTTAAGGAACCGGAAAATTTGTTGGAACTGCTACAGTATAAAAGATAGAGAAATTTATATTTAAAAAAATTAATAATAATGAAAAAAAAGAGTGTATGAGAAATAATAAGCAATCTATACTTATATAGAAATACAAATTAGCTAGTTTAATCCAACTAAGAATCGAAAAATTAAATATTAGAAGATGTCTAATACAAAACACAATATGATAATATACTAAGTAGACTAGGAGATAGTTCTTCTTTTAAGTTAAAGCCCGAGTCTTGTTATATATTTTGACACCCACCCTCAAGAGGAACATGGATATCACAAATGCTCTTCTTGAATAGAAAACGAAGGGGAAAAAAGATCCATAACAATAGTAGAGCAACCCATAGCAGGAAATACAGAGACACCCAAAAAAGCATAGATAGAGATCCATCCAGAGCAAACATAAAATATAGTCACCTAGAATTGGCATAGATAGAAATCCACCCAGAACAGGCAAACATAGAAATAGAGGAGATGAACATATGATCACATAGAGTAATACCCAGAGCAGGTAAAGAGAAATAGGCCTAGAGTAGGCGGAGACAGAGATGAGATCAACATATGATCTCAAAGAGATAGACCCATCAGGCAGAGAGGTAATTGATAACTAACCACATACAGAAAGACCCGGAGCAAGCAAAAAGAGGGACCACAGCAGTGCAAGACGAATAAATCATTAAGGAGTAGTAAGTCTAGAGTAGGCAAATAGGGACCAGAGCAGTTCAAGATCAATGGCGAGAGCAGATTCCAGGATAGAGAATCAAGCCAATTTTGGTAAAGAAAAATATATATAGCGGAAGTAAGGGAATTTTTTTTTTAGAATAGGATGTTGCATAGAACAACGTAGGAGTATATTTCATAGAATGATTCAAGGAGGATGATATGGCTATAATACAATGTTACAATATGTAAATTGAGAGAAATCTATATTGATTGAAGATTAATAATAATCAGAGTAAGATAGTGTGTACAAGAAATAATAAGCAACCTATGATTATATAGAAATATAAACTAGCTAGTCTAATTCAACTAGAAAATGAAAATTAAATATTAGAAGATGTCTAATATAAAATACAATATAACAATATACTAAGTAAAATATGAGATGAGTTTTTATTCAAGTTGAAATCGAACCGTCTTATATATCTTGACCGGGATGGCTAACAGTGTATATATAATAAGATGTACTACTACTCTTGATTGCAAAATCCAATCAAAGTAGCTTAGTTACGGTGATAGTCCATGAATTTGAATAATGTGTGACTATTAATTAATTATAAATTGTACAAAATTAATTGAAAATTTACACTAGCATATACTAAAAAATCAGAAATCGCTTGTAAAAATTTCTTAGTCACTACACGTCAACTACCTTTCGTGTGTGATTGCATATATGGTAACCGAGAGTTTTAATCCATGTGGCAACTAGGTTTCAAACATCTGAGTTGAGTCGAACTATACATAAGTTAGACTCAGTGAAATGTGATTTTGTCTCACCTCGAACTCAATTTGCTATTTGAAAGGTTCAATTTAACTCGGCTCCCAGGTCGAAAACTTAAAATGAATGTAGCTCCAACTTGAATCGGGGCTAGTTCATTCCACGATAGTATGAGATGTCATCGTAGGGGTGGACGTTTGGGATGAGATATTGGGAAAACTCCGATCCTGAATGATTTTATTCCGAAAATCTCGATCCCAAAAATTCTGAATTCCCATATTAAATTTCGGGATGGAATTGAGATTGATTTTACATTGCAAGTGGAATTTGGGATCCCAAATGAAATTATATATATATATATATATATATATA
>JAYMSP010004282.1:0-16732 GCA_036897095.1 Plantago elongata
AATCAAGCTCGCCACTGGCCGTGATGTCAGGATATTCAGCGCTGATGTCAGGAATTACGATGATGTCAAGCGCGTGATCGATGAGGCTGGGCCGATTGATGTTATGGTCTATAACCAGGGGGTTTTTGTCCCCCAGGAATTGGCAGAGCAGGATTTGGAGGAGATTAAGTTCATGATTGATGTCAATTTGACATGAACTTTTCATCTCATTCGGGCTGCATTGCCAGCGATGAAGACATATCGGGCTAAACATGGGCCTGCTTCTATTGCTATCATGTCCTCACAAGCCGGTCAGGTATAACCATTTCCAAAATAATAATACTGTGTAAAATGTTATGAAACTTTTATTTGCTACTTTGAGTGCTCTTCAGTTTGTTTTGTTTAACTTTATGCCTTGGGAAAAATCTTGAAATGTTCCAGTTCTTTGTAGTTCCTAAGTACCACAAAAAATGAAATTTTGGTCTTTGATAATTATATTTCCATTGATTGTTGCTAATGTTCTCATGATTGGTTGATTAATGTTCAGGTGGGCATTTATGGTTATACGGCTTATTCGGCTAGTAAGTTTGGGCTTAGGGGTTTGGCAGAAGCACTTCAGCAAGAGGTTATAGCAGACAACATCCACATCTCCCTCATCTTCCCTCCAGACACTGAAACGCCTGGCTTTGCTGAAGGTATAATAGCGTAACTCCTTGAAACAATTCTTTGTGTATGGATCTTTTATCTAGTTTATTTATATTTTCACCTTTTGAACTCGTATTTAAATTCATCTGTCTGTGACAGAGAACAAACGAAGACCCCAACTTACCAGTATTATAGCTGGTTCCTCTGGTGCTATGAAATCGGAGGAAGTTGCCAAAAAATCTTTGGATGGAATTAAGTCGGGTACATTTATTGTCCCCTGCAACTTTGAGGGCTTCATACTTTCCATAGCAACTGCTGGCCTATCCCCTCAGAGATCTTATCTGATGGCATTTTTGGAGGTAATGACTATTGGTCTATTTCGTCTGGCTGGTCTAATTTTCCAGTGGACCTGGTATTGTAGCATTGAGAAGTGGCATGCTAAGAAGTAGGTTATGCCTCAGCTCCACCGGTATCGGATTTATGCAGGATCGCTTCACCTGATCCGTCGACCTGCAGTTTCCCACACAAGCCGGGTCAACATGAATGTACATTATTGAGTCTTTATCATCTGGATTAATAATCTTGCTTTGGTGGTATCGGGATGGTGCTGTACTGTTGGATCTTTGAACTGGATAAACAACCAGGCCAAGAGCATGAAGGTGTCGTATACTTCGGCAGGAGTTTCTTTTGCTGTGATTTTACATGTTATGACTTCTGAGAATGCTCTTTATTCGCATTAAGATTCTAGCTTGTCTGATTTTCATTTTTATGAAGAGTTAATAACTTAAGATTATGCTTTGTAATTGAGGAATGTAGCAGAAACGATTTTGCTCTTCACTGAATGTGTATTGTTGACTGATAGAAATAGAAATTTGACTTGTGAAACTAAAGTCAATTCCTATGAATTTTGGGTTTCTACTGAAATATAGATGTTTTATAATATTTTGCAGAAGCAAAGTACTACTTAGGACTGTTTGTCTGGTGTCTGCCCTGGATCTAAAACTTGAAGATATACTTATGTTCTGCAACTTATCAGAGTTTATGCCTCTTTCTTTAAAGCCTTGGCTCAAAAGAAAATGAAATAACAACGAATCTGCTATGATTTGGACATGGCTTACAAGAGCAATGTAAGACCTTGCTTGTTCAACTTGATCGTCAACTTTAAGGGCGACCGGTGAAGAGGTGTGACAGGAGAACCATCACTACTTTGAGAATCACCTCTCCAAGCATCCTGAACCTGTGCAGCAAACTGCAGATTCCACAGCACATCTTCAATGGAAGGTCTTTCAACCGGGTCTTTGGCTAAGCATCTGTAGCATATCTCCAGCATTGTTTTCACAGATTCACCTGAGCACATATTTCTGATTGCTGGATCTATTACACCCCTTCTGGATGGATCCTCACCTGTTATACCTGCTTGCCACTGTAAAAATGCCAAAAAATACATGAGTAAACTGTCGGGGCTTCCTGGAGAAAAGAGGTGGTAAATTTGTGATCTGGTTTTTACCTGATTCTTTATGATCTCCACTTCATCCCTGGAACTTATAGGCTTTCCAGATATCACTTCAAGTAAAATCACTCCAAAGTCGTATATATCCGATTTGTCTTGGTCCTTCGCCCTGTGCGACACCAGTACAAGTAATTTGCATTCTGAACTATAGTTTACTTCAAGAGAACTTTTTATATAAGTTCGTTAGCCGAACAACATATAAGGATAGTCATGCTTGACTTCCTTTCATATGCAACTAGTTAGGTCAGGTGTACATTTTACAGAGGCACAAACCTTGAGGTATTCAACTTCTTGGACCCTCGTTGGGAATTTCTGGGATTGTCCTGTCAAGTTGAGAAGATATTAGAACTTGGTTGTGCAAGTTAATTAGATAACTACAATACATAATTTTCAATATTTGAAAGAAATTGCTGCTTTTCACGTACTCTTCCTATACTCTCTTCGAGCAAAGGGAGGTTATAACTGCTTATTTTTGCTATGAGGTCTTGATCCAGTAGAATATCTGTTATCTTCAGATTATTCCGAAACAATCCAGGCACGATTCCTGCATGTAGAAACTGGATACCCTTTGCTGTCCCAGTGGCTGCTGCTATCCGTTGAGCCCAGGTAAGCTTCTGTTGAACACTCCTCTCTGCAAAGTATGAAAGTCAGTAAATCAAATTAGAAGTATGACTAAAGTACAGGCGATGTTTCAGAGGTCTATTTGTTTACCTGATATCCAGTTTCTGAGAGTTCCTTTAGGCACATATTCAAAGACTAAAAACACACTGCTGACACTCGAATCATCCAAGTAGTACTCGAAGCAGTGTCCAAGAGAACTGGCCAAATGCTGGTGTCTGAGCTTTGATACCATCTCTATATGAGGCATAAAGTATTGAGTGCTGTGACATCTTTTCAGTTTCAGACATCTGATTGCTACGTAGGAGCCATCTCTCAGTCGTCCTCTGTACATCTGAGTTGTAGAAATATCAGAAACAAATATCTTTAGTTCAACCAGAATCCAAGAGTCGTTTCAACTTTCATGTTTAGTATGTGGTGTAGATCAATTACCTGACCATGAGAGCCTTCTCCCATAAATGTCGACGTACTAAAATTGTCTGTTGCCTGCTCAAGCTCTTCAAGAGAGAAGGTTCTATATGATGAAATACCTAATGCTCCTACCTTCATTGATTGAGTTATATATCCTGTTTTGTAACCATCAGAATCTATAGGTAAGTGATACTAAGGTTGCTTAAACAATAGAAGATATAAGAAGAAACCTTACTTGCATCTTTAAGCAATTTTGATGTGTAGCTAGTTGATGGATTCTCTACTATAAATCTTGGAGGTTGCTTTTGCATTATTCTTCTGGCATGAAGTTTCTTGACTACCAGCAGAATTGCACCAACCAAAACTATAACCCCTATGACTCCCCCACATATACTTAGACCGAGAATCAATTCTGACGCTCGCCTTTTTTTCTCCGAACGTGGCAATATTCCCACAGCTAGAGCCTCCCTCTGGCAAAATGAAACCGGCTGTTGGTTACCATCTCCAGTTTCCAAGCAGTTTCCACCGTAAAGTGCACCCCTTTTCCTGAGACAGACAGGAAGCTTTCCAGTCAAAAGATTTGAACTGAGGTTCACAAAAGTGAGTATGCTGTTGCAGGGGAGATTCTCAAAGAGCATGCCAGTGAACTTATTTCCAGATATATCAAGATAAGTAATCGATGGCAGAGATAATAAAGAAACTAAGAAGGGTCCGACAAATCTGTTTGAAGAAATGTCCAATAGCTTTAGCCGTCGATAGGATTGAACTTCTTCTGGAATCCCAAAAGCGAACCTGTTATTTTCCAGCACTACGTTTTCAATCTTATTGTTCAGTACAGGAAATCGAGGCCCAAGAGCATTGTTTCTCAGGTCGAGCATTTGAAGATTAGTCAAACTGCTAAGATCAGGCACTTCTCCTGAAAAATTGTTGTTAGAAAGTGCGAGGAGCCTCATACTACCCAAACTTCCCAACGAATGAGGTAAAGATCCGTACAACGAATTGTTCTTGATACTCAAAACTGCCAAAGCTGAAAGTGAACCGAGGTGTTGTGGAAGTGTACCGGTAAAATTGTTGCTATCAAGTATCAGAGATTGAAGGTACGTCAAGGACGTTACACTTGGTGGTATAATCCCTTGGAAGAAGTTCCCGGTCAAATTTAGTATCTCTAGTGAAGATAGCCGCATAAGCTTGGTAGGCAATGCCCCCCATAGACCAAGAGAAACCAGTTTGAGGACCGTTAAACTCTGAACCCTCACGAGTGTGGTAATGAAAGAATAGATTGAGAAATTGCTGGGTAAGGGAGGAGAGTTATGTTCTCCCACAATATGTAGCTGAGTAAGACTTTCTTGGTAGCAAACAAGCGTGACAGATGGAGTTGGTTCAGTATTGCAAAAATCTGTCTGCTTGCTCCAATTGCTGAGAAACGGAGGATAGTTTAGAAGGCTTTGGATTCTGAGAAGTGTGTATACTTGGGATGTTTCTAGCTGTTCTGTATATGTCACAGAAATGAAAAACACAATCAGAATTGATTGGATCACTCTTCCTACTCCATATTTCGCCATCAGCCTAACAAGAAATGGCATGCGAATTGTCCACTTATTTGCAACCAGTGATCAACAATTCAACGCAGCAGACGAGTTCATAGACAATCCCCTATCAGATCCTGCATTCAGCATTTAACGAAAACCAATAAGCAACTACAGAAACTAGAGAAGGCTATCTACTTTAGCTTGTTTCCAGGTCTCGAATTCGTTGCAAACAGGTCCTGCCTAAGCTAGCCCTCTACATTGATGAAAATCTTCCTTACTTCTATGTTGGTTTTCAGGGTCTCTGCAGTCTGCACTATAGCTATTTCTTACAATTAAGGCCTTAGTGTACGTCTACCAAGAACTCAGCTAAATAAACAGAATCACCACACAAATGAAATGCATAAAAAACATACCTCTGAAAGCAACAGAAAACCACAATCTTTAGCCAATCCAGTTCTCCAAGAAGCTACCCTGAAGATAATTAGCCCAAATTAAGTTCCTGGCAAAAGAATATGGAAAACTAAGTGCACAAAAATAGAATAATGTAGTCACCCTCAAATGAAGCAACCAACCACAATCAAAAAAGAATTTCAAGAATTAAAAGCAAGAAGGTATAAACTCAACTTCTTCACCAACTACTAGTACCAACTAACCTTCAAACTAAGCAACCATAAGCCAAAATGTAACCACTGCAAAACACTATCAGCTGACTTTGGAAACTAAATTCCAATTTCCAAGAAGGTATATAGCTCACTCAGACACAAAGTTCGATGCAAAAAGTAGATTACTACCTTAATTAGCACGAAACAGGACAAAGTAAGTGACGCTTTTGTCATGAACTCAGTGCTGCTTAAACAATGCGGCCTTAATAGTATTTTACAATGTATACATGTGTGTTTGATAGTGCTTTTAGCAGATTTAATGGAGCCCCTTTCTTGGACTGAAGCTGATCATACAGCTAAAGAAAAGAAAAAAAGAGCAGCAACAGTAAAGATTAAAGAGAGAGATTCTAATGAAAAGGAAAAAGAAACACTTTTTTTCTCCTACACACTTCACACCATTGCCTTCACTTCACTGTCTGAAACTTACAGTTAAACTTGTCTATACCATTTCTTTTGCCAAGTCACAAGTGAGACAGATGAAGATGGGCATTTCACAGCGTAACCCCTAGAGATTGGTCTATTCAAAGTCTACTCTTATTTTTTGTATAAATGTAATATCTTTCCGATAACCTTTTATCCCGGAATAATAATTTATCTTTTATCCCGAGTCTCGACTACCATATTTCACACCGTCACTCTTAGACCGTTAGACACATTATCATCCACATTCATTCATCCATTCCTTTAGCCATATACTTTATTTTTCAATTGCTAAATCATACATCTCGTGTTGCAAATGTGAGTAATAATTATTTTGAATTGACTAAAACAGTCAACTCAATTAAAATTAATGTATTGGACTCTATATATGACCTAAAGGACATTTTGTTTCCATATAAAATCAAATAAAATTTAGAATTTTATACATTACATAGATTTAAAACATTTTAAACGATAGTTGTTTTATCTTTAAATTTAAAATTGGAGAAATAGAAAGGTTTGTTCTATTAGCTTATTGCTTTCTTTGCAGGACCAAAATATGGGGGCCAATAGGTGTACGCAAATTGAATTTGAATCTATGATAATAATATAGATCATGATTGGATAATTTGTTTTGTGTGAGGACTTTGTATCTAAAATCTTTGTTTCTAAACGGGGGCAAAGCATGACAGTATTTAATATTGGTGGTCATGACATGAATGCACAGTGACATTTCCCTTTCAAGTACCGTCACCAATTGGAATTTTTCCTACTTGCTTTTAGTGCTCGGGGCCTCTGGCTATATCATTATGTGACCCTTTTCACTTACTTTCCTTTTGGTCCCTCTACACTTTCTTATTGTCTTTCTACTCTCTCTCATCTTACTTTTGTAAACCAAACCTCATATGGGAGTCCTTCAACATACGGATCGGGTTTACATCACGAGAAAATTCGACTTCTGACAAAGGTCATGTCGGACAAATATCCCAAACTATCACACCAAATCTAATTTACCTAGAGCATCTTAATATTATCTTCTACGTGCAACCGAGTAACATAGTTTTACAAAGTTGCCACCTTATTAGCTTTTAATAACAACTCTGCCATTAATGGGGCAAGGATCTCGGAGCTTGCTTCGCCACTAGTGACAACGCTTTCAACTTATGCCATGGGCGAACTTCACTATTAATGTCATAGTTGTTATGGCTTGGTCATGGCGGAGAAGGATGAAAGTTATCTTGGGAGATATGACAATCTTCTTTATTTTCATATTTTTTTCTTCAAATTCAGTAACTTCACAAAATATAATGTTAACTATGTTAACTTGTAACGGAATGTATATATATGTGTGAGTTTCTAACTAAGCTTAGATTTTATGTATAATTTAAAATACCCATAGAGTCATTTATGTAATTTTCACGATAATTAAACAACGTTGGTTTGTCACAATCATTTCGTATCCGGACTCCGGGCTTCTAATTTCACCTTAGCGAGTTACAAGGACTGGGCACATGGATCATATGATTCAACCAATGTTAGTTCGTTTCAAGCAATGATGGTACTATTTATCTCCAACAAATGCAATTACATCACATCGATTCCACCTTCCATTTTATGTGCAGTATATTGTGATTGTGAAGGACAGCCATATATGGTATATGGCGTAAATTAGCATGTGTATTAGGCTGTAAGCGGGTCCCAATGTTGCCAAGTAAACAAGTACAGTATACTACTACTACTCACGTTCTCAATTTGACAATTTGATGAATAATCATGTGTGGATTTATACTCCTCTTAGCTTGCTTTTATAAATACAAAATCAGATCAAGATGCAACGCATGATTCCAAAAATTCAAGGCATATACTAAAGAGAAATAAATCATGTCCAACATCATTCACAAGATAGAGGAGGTTCTCCACATTGGTCACAAGGATGGGCCAAAGCACCATGAAGGCGATCACAAGGTTGACGAATGCGGGGAGAAAAAGGTGGAGTGTGGTGGATGCCGAGAGCAAATCAAGGAGTTGATGCAAAAAGTCAAGAAGAAGGTTCATAGTGGCCGGGAGAAGAAGGGGAAAGGGAAGAAGAATAAGAATCACAAAGGAGAAGAGCAAGAAAACAAAAATGTAGAAGTCGAGGAGGAGGAGGAGGGGGAGGACGATAACAAAATCGAAAATGAGAGTGAGAGCGAAATTGAAAGTGAGAGTGAAATTGAAAGTGATAGTGAATAAGATTTGGTGGAAGGTGGAGGGGGTGCGTGGATTGAATATGATTTCTAGTTCGAAAGGATTATGTTGGTTTAATTTCAGTTTTGTTTATTGAATATTTTAGCATGCAAATATTGTTTTGAACGAGTTTGTCTGTTTTCAGTTTGCAGTTATTTACTCCATTACGAGAAGGTCAAAAGTATTTCCATGTCCTAATGACATTATTTTATTTAGTTTACTTTTATAATTTTCATTTGACCATTAAGTAATCATATTTCATTTTAGAAATAAAATTACAATAATTATATTATGCAAATATGGTGATCATACTTTCCTAATATTCAGTTCTAGTATAAGGAGAAATCGGAAGGGATAAATGCATGTTTTCTCAGTTACATATATGTATATATTTAATAATTTATCTTTCTGGTAAATTTTAAGTATATCGTAAAGAAAGAGTCTAAGGGCCGGGCATAGAAGCTTGGTTATTATAGGCGGGGTTATGGGAATATCCTAGTTTTGCATAAATGATTCGATAAAATCACGGTAAGTGTACAGAAAAGAGATATAATGGTCATAAAAATATTAAATTCATCATTTTAATTTATCGTATCCTACTTCCTGATTCCAAACATATTCTTTTAATCACGAAAATTAAAATACAATTTAATAGAACGGGTAAAATTCACATAATGGTAAATTGTGAGATAATGGTGATATAACAATATTTACAAATGTACACATTGGAAAATGAAAATTTGAAACACATCTCGGTACCTTTTTTTAATCAGTATAGCTAGATAGATATACTTGAGCTTGTACCTTCTGCTTGCCCTTGGTGATCGTTTATTTTGCTTCACCCACTGCTTGTCTAATTTTCTTCCTTGTCTCTGTTATTCATAAATCATGATCTCTTGGGTTTCACTTGTTTCTGTTAAATGTATACTGAGGTAAAATTGGGAAATCATGTTTAATATCCGAGCCCTCAATATAGATATATCATTGATGGGGTAGATTTAGAGTTTAATAATATGGTAACAAAGAATAGATTTTTTCTTAAATATAGATGGCAATATAGATGCATTGGAATCTCCTAGTTAATTAAGAATTATGACAATCCATAATTTGCATTTTCATATATTAGACATCCAATGTGTATATTAGAGGCGTATATATAAAAATAACCGTCCGTTCCGTCCGTCAAACTGTCCGTCAACTATCCGACATCAACAATTAGAATTTTTGGCAAAAATCGTCCGCGAATTACAAATTTGTAACTTGTCATTAAGCAGTGGGTGGCGGTTTGGTGGTTGACCAACCACCAACCCGCTATATATGTTACTAGAATGTATTTTACATTTTATTGCATTAGATTAATAGTAATAGATCCCCATTATTTATTTACTCTTAGGTTGCAATTTTATGTCTTCTTATTTACTCATATATTGCAAACTAATGCCATCTTATTTTTTTTCGTGACCTCTGTAATTTGAGAACTCATGAACTTATTTTGTATTTGGAATTTTATGTACTTAGACTACTTGAATTAATGCTTGAGATTGTGTTATGTTTCCCTTATTGTTTAGTTTATTGTAGACTTAGAGGTTATGAAGTATATTGTCTCTTTCTTTAATGCGTCATATATGTCAGTTTTTGTATGCGTTAACAAAACGTCAAACCGCCCGCTTCGAGTAGTCAACCGACCCGCGACGGTTAGGATAAAATTCCACCTACCGCAGTTAATGATTTGACGTACCCGTTATAGACGGGTCGGTTAAAAATTTTACAAATAACAGCAGTACCCACATATACCCTTGATGTATATGATGAATGGGAATGTAAATTTATTGGGCTATATCATTAGAGTAGAAGAGTATAAGCCCATTTATACGGACAGGCTAAAAATTAATTGGCCCATCATCAAATTCATATCTCGATTGATTAAAGATTGGGACGTCATATATTTTTTCAAGGAAAAACTCAACTATCCATAGGGATTTAATTTGATTCAAATTGTATTTATATTTTTTTATTTTAAGATCACGAAATACATATTATATTTGTCCAATCGTGTGATGTATTCTTTATTTTCTTTTATTGACATTTGTAATTTATATGTATTGTGTGTGTAATGTACAAATAAACAAATCACTTATTGCTTTTCTACCATCTTTTCCTTAGTCCACCTATATTTATTCGATCAACCACTTTTTTATTTATCTCATACATAAATACCAGGTAACAAATTTTACTAAAAATAGATTGCCGCATGCACGTGTAATTCATTATTGAACAATACATCTTCTTTTACTAAAAGTCATCCAAACTTAAACTCGAATCGTGTAAACTTATGTCAAACTCCAACATTTACTTTATATTAAAATTATTATTATCATCTCAACGAAAATTTTTTATAAATATACACCCGAGTCAACTACTATGCACTGAAACCCAGTCTAATCGGATCACGGTCGCTTGAACCTCTGCGCCAAGGGCGAGTGTGAGACCCGCCACACTACTAGTCCCTTATCCAACCAAAGCAGTCCATGGCAGTCTAAGTATTATTAACCACCCAGGCTCCAACATGAGGCGCACGTATATTTGGTAAGGTTGGTGAAAGAACCATCGCGTGAGGCCACGCAGCTAAGGTCGTACGTCGCCCAGACTACCTGGTCCACCACCAACTATCTCACTACTCACACTCAACTCATCTTCATCATCATCAGCTCACCATATTTCCTAGATTTAGATCTCTACCAACCCCAAATCACCATACCCATTTCACCTCGTCACTATAAATAACAATCCCACTCACTCACAAACACCACAATTCTCTTCATCTCTCCTTCTCCATTGGAATCGCTCTCTCTACCTTCCCTTCCACAGGTGCGTGCGTATTCACACTTGCTTCGCTTCTTACCGTTCATTTGGTTTCGCCTTTTCGTTTTATATTCTGGTTACTTCACTCTCTTTCTCTTCGAATCGAATCATCACTTTTTATTTAATCTATTGGTAAGGAATGCTCTGTGTTTGTGTTTCGTGTTTGATTGATGATGCGTGATCGTTGTTGAGTCTGTTTTGTCGATTGTTAATCATTATCTTTCGAATGGAATGTGTGTGGTGTGATGAATGTCATTTGCTGATTGTTAGCTTCTGGTGGATCTGAATTGGTTGTAGCTTCGATCTGATTTGTCAGGTTCATTGTTGTTGAGCATGTTGTTTACGTGTATTTGGATGATTGGATCTGAATTCTGTATTTGATGTGTTTCTGAATTGGATTTTTCGATCATTGATGTTATTAATTAATGTAAGATGGCCATCGGAAAGCTGATGTGTCCTTGATTAAGTGTAAGATAGCAATCGGAAAGCTGAGATGTTCTTAATTAAGTGTAAGATGACGATCAGAAAGCTGAGATGTTCTTAATTAAGTGTAGGATAACAATCATAAACTGAGATGTTCATTATGTTAGGATCTAATTAGGCTAATTTGAGCGATGAAGAGTGAACTATTATTGCTTGGTTTTGTCTAACGCGTGTGTTATGGCTGGGGAGAAGAATGCGGGATAAAGCTGTGAGAATGAGATTTCATGCAACCTGATTTTTGTTTTCTAGGATATTAATTTAATGTGCGAGCAAATTAGAACATTGAAGATGCAGTTATTGGTTTGAGAAATGATCGTATGACTATTTAGTTAGTTGATCCTTTTCATTTTTTGTACAGTAAAAATGGCGTCACACATCGTTGGATACCCCCGTATGGGACCTAAGAGAGAGCTGAAGTTTGCTCTCGAGTCATTCTGGGATGGCAAGAGCAGTGCCGAGGATTTGGAAAAGGTGGCTGTGGATTTGAGGGCATCCATCTGGAAGCAGATGTCTGGTGTAGGGATCAAGTACATTCCCAGCAACACCTTCTCTTACTATGATCAGGTTCTTGATACAACCGCAATGCTCGGTGCTGTTCCCCCGCGATACAACTGGACTGGTGGCGAGATTGGTCACTCCACCTACTTCTCCATGGCCAGAGGAAATGCTTCTGTCCCTGCTATGGAAATGACCAAGTGGTTTGATACCAACTAGTAAGTGGCTGCTCAACTTCAAGCGTCAAGGCCTTTTATATAAAATATTAATGATTTATTTGACTAATATCATTTCTATACAAATGCAGCCACTTTATTGTCCCAGAGTTGGGACCAGACGTGAACTTCTCGTATGCCTCCCACAAGGCAGTGAATGAATACAAAGAAGCCAAAGCGGTATGAGGAACTAAATGCATTACTTGCTTGTAATTTCCAAATTAGGTTGCAAATTATTCTCCTGAGTGAGGGAAACCAGAGTAGTTTCTCTTTGTATTTCATGTATGAAGTGATTGAGTCTGATAACAAACTTACTGTCGCATTGTTTTTCTCATGCAGCTTGGTGTTGATACTGTTCCAGTGCTTGTTGGCCCGGTTACATATCTGTTGCTTTCTAAACCTGCAAAGGGTGTCGAGAAAACCTTCTCCCTCCTTTCTCTCCTGGATAAAATTCTTCCAATCTACAAGTAAGGAAATTGTCATTAAGGCTGACTACTCTTTTTTGTCTTCTCTTTTAAAAATTTGTCCAGAGTGTTTAGTGTTTAAACGTAAAAACAATACTGCAGGGAAGTTATTGCTGAATTGAAGGCAGCAGGTGCTTCATGGATCCAGCTTGATGAGCCAACCCTTGTTTTGGATCTTGAGTCTCACCAGTTGGAAGCATTCACCAAAGCTTATGCTGCTCTGGAATCATCTTTCACCGGACTTAATGTGTTAATCGAGACTTACTTTGCCGATATCCCTGCTGCTGCATTCAAAACCCTGACCTCACTCAGTGGAGTTACTGGTTTTGGTTTTGACTTGGTTCGTGGTACCAAGACACTTGATTTGATCAAGAGTGAATTCCCTTCGGGCAAGTACCTCTTTGCTGGTGTGGTTGATGGAAGGAATATCTGGGCCAATGATCTGGAATCATCTCTGGCTACCCTACAAACTCTTGAGGGCGTTGTTGGAAAAGGTGTGTTGGCAATTTATTATCATTTGGCAAACTTTACGTTGAATTTTGAGATTATTGCAATGGTTCCATACTTTTATCCTTGCAGACAAGCTTGTTGTTTCCACCTCTAGTTCGCTGCTCCATACTGCTGTTGATTTGGTAAATGAGCCTAAGTTGGACAAAGAAATCAAATCCTGGCTTGCATTTGCTGCACAAAAGGTTGTAGAAGTAAATGCTCTGGCCAAGGCATTGTGTGGAGAGAAGGATGGGGTACGTATCGGAACTATTCAAACTCTTTCTACTAAATTTGAATGTTAATCTCACTACTTGCATATAATTGTGAAGTTTGAACTTAGATCCGTCCAATAATCTTTCACCTGTGAGCCTATTTGATGTCTGAGGATCACAGATGCATTATTTAAAGCTTTTGCTGAAACATGAAGGCTGAGCGAGCCAGACCCATTAGAACTCTATCTATAAAATTTGAACATTTATTCTTTCTCCACTAATTGCATATTATAGTGATGTTTAAACTTAGACTCCTCCAATGATCTGAGAATCACAGATACATTATCTAAAGCTTTTGCTGAAACATGAAACCCAGACTTAACCCATTACAACCTTTCTTTCTTCATTACAAAATCATTTGCGCCTGTATGTTCATCTACCAACACTTGCACCAAAACTCTCAAGTCACTTTCTTGAAACTGTACGTTCGTCTGGATCTTCAAATTCGCCTCTGACTCTGACCTTTATGAGTGAATGGGGCGATATCTTGTTTTGTCCTGTCTTTGAGGTATAGTGATGTCAAGATATTGTTTCGGTTGTCATTGTCCGCATTGATTGTTTGATTGTTGCCTGTCCACATTTCATTTTGTGGTTGGGGGCACGTGCTCGAATAGGGGACGGGGATTAAGAAGCCAATTCTGAAAATATAGATTATTTTTTTTCTGTGGCTTTATCCTGTTCCTTTTTTCTTTGATTTTTTGTAAGTGGGCAAAATTCCCTTGTTAGAGAGTCTGGCCTGGTTTATTGTATGAGGCCGTTTCATGAAATGGGTCTGGGTGCAATATTCCTTGATTCTTTGTTACCCCAAAATTGCATGTAAATTATTTTCTCTACATTGAGCTGTACCTAAAAGTGTTATTGATGTGCACTTATGTTTACTGTCTTTACCTTTCAGGAATTCTTCTCTTCCAATGCTGCTGCTCAGGCTTCCAGGAAGTCCTCTCCAAGGGTGAACAATGAAGCTGTCCAAAAGGCTGTAAGTGGTTTAATATGCTGTAGGCTTCTGTTTTTAAAGCCTTAGCTTCTCAAACTGTCTTATGCTTACTGTAAGATGTTCCACTAGGCTGCTGCATTGAAGGGCTCAGATCACCGTCGTTCTACAAATGTTAGTGCCAGACTTGATGCGCAACAAAAGAAACTTAACCTTCCCATTCTCCCAACCACCACTATTGGTTCATTCCCCCAGACCATTGAACTCAGAAGAGTTCGACGTGAATACAAGGCCAAGAAGTGAGTAATTTTTCCAATGTTCACTTTTCTGATTGAAGTGTTTAACTGTTTATATTGAAATTGGAATTCTTCCTGTAGAATCTCAGAGGAGGAATATGTAAAGTCCATCAAGGAGGAAATTAACAAGGTTGTTAAGCTACAAGAAGAGCTTGATATTGATGTTCTCGTTCACGGAGAACCAGAGGTAACAAAGGATCCTAATCTGTAGATGAATGTATCTAATTACTCTTTATTATTTGTTTGTAATAATATTGCCATCTCATTGCCAGAGAAATGATATGGTTGAGTACTTTGGAGAGCAATTGTCCGGTTTTGCCTTCACCGCCAACGGATGGGTCCAATCTTATGGATCTCGTTGTGTGAAGCCTCCCATTATTTATGGTGATGTGAGTCGGCCAAACCCAATGACCGTGTTCTGGTCGACAGCAGCACAGAGCATGACCAAGCGTCCAATGAAAGGAATGCTTACTGGCCCCGTCACCATTCTCAACTGGTCATTCGTAAGAAACGATCAACCTAGGTATATCACTTCTAACTTTTACTATTAAAGAAGACGCTTTATTTCTACTTCGAGTGCTTTATTGATTAAAATTATATGGAGAAACCTGGATCAAATCCCACCCATCTATGCACAAAGTGCCATCTATATTTGAGAACTCTGTTGATACCAAAATAGAATGCTAAAACAAAACCCAAATGTACAAAGTATGGAACAAGAATAATTATCTGTTTGACACATACCTATTTGTTTGCATAAAATGGTTTTCACATGGGTCTCGAAGCATTGCACATTATCATTTTCTGCATTCTAGTAGTTAAAAAAATAACCCGACTTCTATTTTTTTCTTCACAGATTTGAGACCTGCTACCAGATTGCTCTAGCTATTAAGGATGAAGTCGAGGATCTTGAGAAGGCTGGTATTACAGTCATCCAGATTGACGAGGCTGCATTGAGAGAAGGTTTACCTCTTAGGAAGGCTGAGCATGCTTTCTACCTGGACTGGGCTGTTCACTCTTTCAGGATTACCAATGTTGGTGTTGAAGACACTACCCAGGTTCCTTCCTTTCACTCTCTAATCATGTTTTGGAAAATGTTACTAAGGATTAGGGTATCACTGTAGTCACGTTTTGGATCCCATAGCTTACTGGTTATGCTCAACAGATCCACACTCATATGTGCTATTCCAACTTCAACGACATCATCCACTCTATCATCAACATGGATGCTGATGTTATCACGATTGAGAACTCTCGTTCTGACGAGAAGCTTCTTTCCGTCTTCCGTGAAGGAGTTAAGTACGGTGCTGGAATTGGACCCGGTGTCTATGACATTCACTCTCCAAGAATACCCTCCACAGAAGAGATTGCCGACAGAATCAACAAGATGCTTGCTGTTCTTGAAACCAACATCTTGTGGGTGAACCCTGACTGCGGTCTCAAGACCCGCAAGTATGGTGAGGTGAAGCCGGCACTTGAAAACATGGTTTCTGCTGCCAAGCTCCTCCGCACACAGCTCTCAAGCTCGAAATAAGCTATATAACTTGTTTTGAAATTCTGCAATCCTTGTTTATGCTTCTTGAATTGAAAGGATTATCCATTATTGTTGATGGAATAATCCTGGTTGTTTTGGATTTCTATTCAGTAGTTTTTCGGTTGCCATTAGGGCAATCTGGATTTTGATTTGTTTCTTAAAGGCGTCCAGATGTTTTATATGCATCTTGATGATCATTGCAAGAAATGTTTTACTATATCCGTTTACTTTTTAGCTTATTTTACCATTATTCCGTAAACCTTAAGTTGTGTACCCCTCTTGCTACTGGCAAGATTCAATTGTGAGATATCGTCTTTTCAAGATGCCAGATCAATATTAGATGTTTAGAAGTTCAATTTTAAACATTGATGTCAATCCCATTCTAGAATAGACGGTTGATTGTAAAAGTTGCTAGTTCTGGCAGAACCAATTGTTTGAATTTCTCCAATTTAAACTTTTAATTTTGTGAAGTGAAGAACACAAAAAATGCTGGACAATTTTAAGTAACAGTGCAGGTTTATAAAAATGAAAGAATAAAGAATCTGGTTTATCTACGGATTACAATATATCCTTCTTGATCAGGTCTCAGAATCTGGAACGGCTACATTCAGCAGGGAAACCTTGGGGAAACCTCTTGGAGTCAGTGCAGTAGTTGTAGATCATGTGGTTCTGCTGCACCCATCTCAACCTG